>CP092869.1:102765743-102816204 GCA_030710605.1 Cordylochernes scorpioides | reverse complement strand
CCCGGAGGAGGGCTCACTGTTGATATTTTACATCGCAGAGTAAGGGCAGAAGAAAGTTGTTGTTTTTTTTTTTTAAAGTAAAATTTACACAATTTCTTATACAAGTACATAAATTCATCGAGAGGTCCTCTCTAGACCAGTTCCTATAACCATCCCGACACTCCTAGCGGCGAACATGTGTGTAAACACTAGAATGTGGCCATCCAGAAGTCGTGTTAAGGCAGTTTAATGGTGATGAGAACGCTGAAAGATCAGGGGGGAATAAAAAAAGAGGAAAAGTCTAAAATTTGTAAAAAAAAATGTAAATAAATAAAAGTACAGTCTTGAAAAGATTAAAAAATAATTAAAGAGATTCCAGAGAGAGACAAACAGGTATTGAATTAGGACACAAGTTTGTCATTGAATGAGCCGACAAAGTGGGGAGAATCCATCGACTTCAAGTTACCTTCCATTTATTTAGGATCGGAGAAAAACACACTTTTATCAAATTTGATGGATCGTACGGGAGCACCGTTAGGATCAAATTGTAAGCCAATAATCGACTGGCAGTTGGTCACGTGTACTGCGCCATCAAATCCTAGCCAGACGACAACTTCAGTTAACCCCACCCGAGTTGCATATGTTCGCTGTCGAAACACAGTTGACGGAGTTCCAATTAGACCCAATTGAAATGACAAGCTCACAGCTGACTTTGACACCCCGTATATGCACACTGGTAGTCGGCGGGAGATTTACATATAAAGTTGCATACGTTTATTGATAGAAATTAATTATATTGTTATAATAAATTAAATAATAATTATTATCTTTTGCATATCCCAAATACATGTAATACCCATAGTGGGTAGTTAGCGACTGCCCTTTACTGTAAATACACCCAGTTTGACTTTTGTACTACAAGGTGCCAGAGCCTCCCGTTCGGTGACTTGCACTCACCGCTTGTGCAGAAGTCGATGGCCAATGAAGCAGTAAAAAAGTGCGGGATTCTATACCGGGTTCTCTGATATCATGAGGTTTTCCCACTATGTACTAAATGTCAACCTGCAACCCCAAAACATATTATTGACTGTATTGACTCATCCATTGATGAGCTCTACTCTTCCCCGACAGACACCATCAACAAGCTTTACAAACTTGATACCTTAATATGATTGAGTGGAGATAAGAAAGAAGAAGAAGTTCTCTGAAATCCATGGCGTGTACCACTCCCCTCGCTAGTGGGATTATGGAGCGAGGTTTGGTGAATGTAGAACTACCGTGCACACAATCTTCAGCTTCAAACTCCGTTTGTTCACATACTGGATAAGAAATACAAAACCCAGTTTGAACAATAGTATTGTCAACGGTTCCCTCTCCAGCACACTAGCGAGAGACTGTTCGTAGCACATTCCTACACGTTAAACACCAAGAATCAAGTACAGAAGACTATATAAGTAGAATGAACATTCCAGTAGAGTTTTGGATCTGGTGGATTAAATTGGTCAAATCGCTGGGAAGGTTCGCCATTGATGAGCCACACACACACACAAATCTTTATTTCAACAATTACAGAAATCCGTCATGTGCCGTAAAAAGAAATAGTATTCAATACTTCCTTCTTTAGCCATACACGCCTTCTTCTGGATTACTACTTTCCCAGCGAGACATCAATTGGAATAAAACCACTTAAAACATTTCTCTCTCTCTGAGAGAATAATAAATAATCTCTTCTCTTGCCCACACACAACGATGGGGGGAAAGTTTGACTTTCTTGGACCATTTTTTATTTTGTTATCATTCCTTTATTGGACGCACAAATAGCATTTTTGTTTGTTTTTAAATTAGGGAAGGGAGGGGGTTGACTTCTAAGTGTTTACATTTTAAATAAACGTCGTGGGTGCGCGCGCACTTGGATCGAGTACGTAGAGGACAGCGATAGACACGGAGAATAACTGACTGCCCTACACAACATCTTTGATAAATGTCTTTAGAAATATACGTTCTTCCATGATTTATAATATAATAAAATAAATGAAGCTTCCAGGGCTAAGTTTCTTGTGTAACTTTTTATTTTCAAGCTTTCGGACTTGTCAGTCCTTCAACAGGAGTATCATGTTAATAAATTGATTATATATACTTTTTTTTTTCATATATAAAAATAGTATTTATCATCAATTTATTATTGTGATAATCCTGTTGAAGGACTGACAAGTCCGAAAGCTTGAAAATAAAAAGTTGTACAAGAAACTTAACCCTGGAAGCTTCATTTATTTTATAATAAATGTCTTTAGTGGCCAGACGTTTCGGGGAGGCCTCAGTAGAACGGTTGATACAAATGATTTCCATAAAAGATAATATACCGACAGATCTTATATAGAAGCACCAAACGTGGACAGCTACGTGGGTTTATAAGTCCAAAGAAAGCACACAGATGAAACTGTGTAAAAGAGAGGAGTATATTCAGGTAGCGTATGTACATAAGTCTTTATTTTCTGATACCTTTCGTCTTTAACAATGTTCGGCATCCGGGAAGCAAGAGAAGTTGTTATTTTTCCAAATACTATAAAATAAATTTAATATATTTCTACATTATATGATTTTGTTGTTGTTCACAGAAGAGCAATGCTCTCGATGGGTGTCATGTATTTGTATATGTCTACTGTCAAAATTCGAAACTATTATAGACGCGGAAGATTCTTTTTGAAAATAAACAATTTCTACTGTCCTTACTGCAATGGAAAAACTAATGGGAGGGCCTGGCTTATCAGTGGTAAACCCTCTCATTAATTTTTCCATTGCAGTAAGGACAGTAGATTTTTTTTTTTTTTAATAATCATACGCGTCTATAATAGTTTCGAATTTTGATAACAGATGGCGCGCTAATCCATCATAATATTTCTACTGTCCCCAAAACTCCCAAATTTCCTTAATTAATCACACCAATAATTACGGATATATAAACAGAACAGAGCAATACGATATCAGAGCGGTCTGGTAGATTTAACTGACTGGTTCACCACTGATGAACATTTTACCTTCGCAGTAAGGACCATATATATAGGAAGTTATATATTTGTTTTTAAAAAAATCTTACTAATTATTTCCAATTCTTATATATGTGAAGGGGTGTCTGTTAATAAACACAGCACTTTACTGTGTTTCTTCTGAGTTAAGGAAAAGTAGCAAAGGGAAATAGTTTCAAATTTTAAATGGGTCTTTTAGTTACATATATAGAGAACAAAAAAAAAAAGATAAAATAAAATAAAGGAGGGATATATATATAAACATTATTGTTGTGTCAGGTAACGCTCTGTAAAAATCAAAATTCGCTGGTATCTCCGGCAGATCCACCTAATAAAAGCTCTCGAGGGACAACTTACTCCGCTCAAGTTAAAAACAACAACGCCCTCATCGAAGTATGCAAAGTTTAAACCCTAGTCTGATAAAATGACACTCGACCAATGAGGTAATCTCTGTCAGACGATCATCCCCCGGGGCAATTTCTGATTGGCTGAGGAAAGATAATCAGCCGATGACATCACTGATGGCTTTCAGAGGTGCAAATTTAGTTTTTCTTTTTTTAAAAATTCCTCGCGTGCCTGGCGTAAAATTTAATAAACAAGGCTTCGCTTTATTGAATAGAGAGGTCACTTGGAGGTCACCGCCGTCAGGGTTTATGGATCGTCTGCGATAATTTCCTCTTTTTTTTTTTTTTTTTCGGCGAGAAAATGGCGATCGGAAAATTAAACCATCGATTTATTTCTTCGGGGGAAATTCTCTTTAGTTGCATATTGTATCATATATGCATATATTGTATGTTTGTGTGTTCGACAGCAATTAAAATATACTGAATATATGATTACCCCATAATATATTGTATTGTGAACTAGCTCTAACGAGAATGTTTATTTTTTAAATAAAAAAAAAAACAAATTTCAACTACCCTTAAGGCAATATTCGGAGGACATGGCACTCTGGTGATGAACCGTCCTAGCGGTTTCGACAGTTTTAACGCACTCTAATATTGTATTGAGCTGCTTGGCTTTTATATATTTCGGATACTGAAGAGGAACTCGTGGCAACGTGTTATTTGAATATTATTTATATAAACTCTACAAGACCGCAGTCACCGTTCGGAGGAGATTAATAGAAACGCCGAATGTCGTGGTCCATTTGGATGAGTAAAGTGAAGACAAGAACGTGGCTGATTCCACACTCGCCTGTTCAGTGATACGTTAACCTTGACGTATGCACAAAGGAACGTGTGGCCATTGGACATGTGTCGGACCTGGAGGCTGTTGTTGGGTGCTGTGCTTCCTGGAGTACTATTATTTCTTCCTGTGGTGAATCTGTATAAGACTGATGGTCTTAATAAAGCTTTGTGTGTGTGTTATTTGAATATTATTATAAATTCTATTATTAATACAGTTCTAATAAAAAGGTTTAAAATGATAAAAATTTGAGTTACTAGATGGCGCGGTTATCATTTAGCAGTAATGGAAATATAGGTCAGACAGTGACATTGAGGGCACGACACCTTTCCTGACAATATGCAAATTTTACCGCGACAAGGTTTTGTAAAAAAAAAAAAGTAGAACACACGACCCCGAGTTTCCTTGTTTTCTGAGACAATGTGTCCACCGGCTTGCACAAGTATCTCCGGCTGCCTTCAGTGTCTTTTGATCAGATACACGAGTTGATATCCACTCATGGACAAAACTTAAGGAAGTTGTACCATTAAGCTTGTATATCGGGCAATAACTCTGAAAGATACTACAGTGACCTTTATTGAAGACACACGAGATAACCAAATGTGAACAAAATTGATTCTGTCTCCTTAAAAAAAAATAGATGACTGGCGAGATCAAAGACTTTCATCTTCCTTAAATTTTGTCCATGAGTGTAAAATGTACGTCATACAAAGGTAGGAACTACATATCGCGAGTGTTTTTTTTTTTTAATAAATCTATTTCCTACACCTTGTGTGACTGCAAAGATAAAATTGGCCCAACATCTATCGAGGCTACCATTTTGATTATTTACATCTTACGAGCTTTCGGGAGGTTACCTTCATCAATCCAAGTAATAAATACCTATATTGTAAGTCTTATGATTATACGTCATATAATTTATAAGGGCTAATTATTTCGCTTGATGAAGGTAACTTTCCCGAAATCTTGTAAGATAGAAATGATATAAAAGTTTGTCGTTAATATATAGGTTTGAGATTCCAACATAAATACGTTAATTATCTGTCCAACTCATATCTTGACAGTTTTTACGGTTTTTTATTTAAATTGTCCACATTTGCTTATAGAGTTTACTCTCAGCAATGATGTGGTGTGTTTCTCAGCATGCCAAGAATGCCATACTTTGTACAGAGCTAAGCCTGTAGAGGAGATGCTTTGCTCGAAAGCTGTATGTAAATAGAGAAATTTGGTGCCAAAACGCGCCCAGAAACCAAGGCTCTTTATTAAACTTTACCTCCCATAAAGATTTTGTTTTCTGGGAGTCAAATGTCGCGATATAGATTTCAAAAAACAAATTTCTAAATCCTGATGCCAAGAAATATCCCTCCATAGAAATTTGGAAATCTCTTAATTTAATTTAGACCATCCATTGGTGATACAAATATTCGGGAGGGCCTGGCTCATCATTGGCGAACCCCTTTATCATTTCAGAAAGGAAAAGATTTTATTAGAACCACCTTAAATAGTTTCTATTTCTAAATACAGAGGGCGCGTTTCTGCCTTCAAAATAAATATTTAAATGGACGCGTGTCTCACAAATAACTTCAGAGATTCCTTCGAAGCTATTTTGAACAATTCAATCTTCTTTGTAAAGAAAAATGATTTGTATAGAGCGCGCGAATACAACGAGTTTCACGAGGGAAGATCTCCCCAATAGAAAGAGTGGCTTAGGTGATAAAAATGGAAGCTGTAAACTGTGAAGAAAGTAGGGTTATAGTCATATTGAGAGTGCTTTAGAAAAAGAAATATTGGAAGAATTTTAAATAAAGTCTTCCATGTAATCTCACTCAAAATATTACTTTCTAGTTCTCTCTGAACCTATTCAAATCAATTAAATAGGCACAACACCGCCAACTTTTGATAAAACCAATGTACAGTTAAACCTGTCTATAGCGCCCCCTCTAAATAGCGCCTCCCTCTCTATAGCGCCCGATTTTGGTGAGTCCCAAGAGGGGGCGCTATAGACAGGTTTAACTGTACCATGTATATGCGTGTGTGATAATTATTCTGATAGATGGTGAACATCATCATCAACGTGTGGAATCAATAGATGCTTTTCCATTATATATTTCTTTATTATGTATTCTATTTCATATATTAATTTTTATTTTTTTATTTCATATATATATAAGTAGAGAAAGAGTGTGTGAGAGACTAAATATTTTCCCCAACTATCTTCCAATTACCCCATAGAAAATGCCACATATATATATACGGGGGGAGGGAGGTGTATAAAATATAATAAAACAATTCAAGAGACTTTAGAAAACCCATTTTTCTTCAACACCTTAACTAAATTTAAAAGTTTTTTTCTCTAGAAGCCTATTTCCGAAAATCTCTCAAATTTATAAGAATTGTAAAGTAGTTTTCTGGTCTCTCAAAAATCAAATAAAGTCGATGAAAATAAAAATTAACAACAACAATATTTTATATTGTGACACACCTGTCGTGTGGTTTAGAACGTCTTAAGCCTAATCCAGATCCCGCCAATAAATTTATCGTCTGCGCTATAAAAAGCGAGGCGTCCTTGATTAATGGCGAGATTTGGAAAGTTCCACCGAGTATATAATCTAGGGTTGCCGGTTTATTTCGGTAATTTGACAGTTTACAGGCTGAATTCGTTAACGTATTATTTGGCCAAAAGATTTATCTCACTGTCGTCTGATTTATTTGACTTGGCGGGAAATCTCAATTAGCTGAGAGATTAATTTAATTTTCTCTTCGGCTGTCGCTTTTTTTCTCTCTCGGCAGAAGGGTTGCTGGATATCTTATATTTCACTCTGATTCTCTGTGATATATTTAATGAAATGGAAAGAAAATAATTGCTCCTTTTATTAGTATTAAATTCCTTTTTAACCAATAAATGTAGAGCTAATTTTTCACCATTTTCTTACGACCTGACATGAAAAATATTTAGAAGTAAAGCAGACACTTTTTTTTTTAATGTATAAAAAATATTTATTATAAAACAAAACTATATTTTTGGGTCGTATTATGCAGATGAGTTATCAAAATTCAAAACTATTTTAAAGGCGTAAGATTCTTTTTGATATTAAACAATTTCTACTGCCCTTACTGCAATGGAAAAATTAATTAGAGGGCCTGGCTCATCAGTGGTGAACCCTCTCAGCGGTTTCGCCAGTTTAATGTGATATGATGTGTAAATTGTCTAGTTTTTTAGCGTCGTTTTGCCATGTTTTTCTTCAATTGAATATTATTTTTGTAAAATATGCAACCAATATTTTACTTGTGATTTTTCGAATAAAGAAACATATATTAAGTGTATATATTTCTAAATACAAAAATGCTTTTAAAAAATGTAATATAGGAAATGCGTGTTGTAGAATTGAGAGTTGAATTGAGCCGAACAAAAAAGCTATAACTCTATTGTGATGTAAGTACCTCATTCTTCTTTAGAGGGATATCAGGAATACGATCTAATTCTTGTATTGTCGTAAAGATAGAGGCATTCATAGTTCTTCAAATAAAAGACACTTCGGCCAGTAAATCTTTTTATTCCCTCGACGTTTCGACAAAAATATTTTGTTTTCGTCAGGAGCGAACAAAAATTAAAACATTAGGCAAAGCGTTAGAAATTATTTTTGTGCTCCTGACGAGGACAAAAGATTTTTGTCGAAACGTCGAGACAATAAAAATTTTTAGTGGCCGAAGTGTCTTTTATTTGAATAATCTAATTCTTGGGCTGGAAAAATAAATATGGCAAAACACATTTGTAGATATGATTAAAGTTCTACAAGTGAGCCTCATATTATGATCTACAGCGAGATCAACAACACGGATCTGAGGATCGACATGGCGAAGCTGTCCTAGAAATGGACTAGCTTGGATTACGTCGTTGCAGAGTACAGTCTAGAATAACTGGTACAAATTTTGTGGGTCCCCCGTTACTTGAAGTACAACTTAGAATCAATGGTTTAGGGATCAAGAGAATGTGGCGGGGTTATCTGACTGTATATCGCGCGGTGAACTATCCTACGACAGAAATATTGGCAGCATGAATTGGGCATTAAAAGTGACAGTTTAAACCTGGTCTAGATGACTGGCTCAAATTATATAGCGGTCTCTGTTTCAAGATCAACCCGAGGGATGCATAGCTTAATGTCTGTTAGCGACTGTTTTCTGACTGAAAATTCAAACGGCAAATATTGGCATCATGAATTAGGCATTGCACAGGACAGGTGCACCAATGTTGTGTGGGTCCATCGAACAACTTAGAATCAATGTCTTTGTATCGATGTGAAGAGAAGGCTTAGCAAGAAAGGTGGTTGTTGTGCCCGAGTGGCGGGAAGTTTACTTCAGGTGTTGTGGACTACCGACACGTATGTAGGGATGTAGTACTTGATGTGGGCGAAGGCCCTGCGGCCCCCAGTGATCTCCATGATGGCGAGGGTGCGGTCGATCACCGAGCCCAGCACTTCGCGGCGGTCGTTGCCGTGGTCGATGGTGTCCCCCATGTCGTGGCGGTGCTGCACCCAGGGGTTGACGTGCACCAGCAGGTAGCGGTAGTACTTCATCAGCTCGATGCCCACGCACGAGTCCGTCAGGCACATGTCCTGGATCGTCTCCAGTGCGTTCTTGATGCACGTCAGGGTCCGCGTCTGCAGGGCCCGACTGAGACCGAACACCATGCTGTTCAAGATGGCAACCATCTTCCCCTTGCCGTGCTGGATCATGTCGCGGCACGCCATCCGGGCGATGCGGGAATAGGGGTAGCGCGACTCGGCGAGGCCCTCGCAGAATACCGGCAGGTAGAAGGAGTAGTCTAGGTCGTGAATGTTGGCGCTCCACCGCAGGACGTAGCTGTTGGCGATCTGCACGGTGTAGACCGGCAGCTTGCTGTTGAGGTAGGCCTCGCGGAACCACGTGGTGGAGACTGGGCGTGGGCGTCGGGCGATGGGGGGGAGAACCAGCGGCTGTCCGCCCGAGAAGCTGCCCGCCAGGTTGCGGATGCAGAAAGGGGATTCTCCCGAGATCTTCAAGGATTTTGTCACCGCCATAGCTTCACCAGAACCCCTCTTCTACCTCGGCGTCGCAACCATTGTTCACGACTCCATCTTTCGTCGCTCACTCTGCCGCCATTTCCTAATAATGATCGCCGCCATTTCCTAGCCCAACGAGATAGCTTCAACTATCCGGAGCACATAGGAACAACCGCTGGTCCTAAGAAACATAGTATTTAGCTACTTTAATTCTGCATCGAATCCTTAGTACTTGTATAAGAATGAAAAAGTTTGAAAGCTAGTACGTTGGATTAAAGAAACACCTGCTCTAAAGTTTTGGCGATCGTGTAGTCAGATTATTCTTGAATGAATATCGCACTTTAAGAATTTCCATTCTTTTAAATTTTGAAGCTTCTTATTCCTAAAAGATTCATTATTTGCGACGTGATTGGTCGCCCGTCTTCCAAGAGAACTCTGTTAGGAACACTCTATCCACTGGAACTTAAGTGAATCAGCTTTTTTATATATAAAGGGGCAGATTGAATCAACTAGTTTGATAAACTTTGATTTTTCTCGATGCATCATTTATGAAAAATGTTCTGCGTGAGAGGATACCAAACTTTAAAAATACATACGGACAAATAATGTCCAATCACGATGCCAAATTTCTATCAACCGGGACGTTGCGCGATTCTCACGTGACCTCGACAACAAATTTGCACAACGCTCGCCGGGATCTATGTGAATAGAGAGAACGGGATTTATGACTCTTTCAAGTGAAATATCAATAAATCCATTCATCCTAGTGAAAGCTGTTTATCCAGATAAAGGACGATAGGCTAAACTTTGAATAGCCCCAATTTCGTTGGCTGTATCACAGACGAGATTTGAGACGACCAAACGTACCACGCTTTCAACTGGAAGAATGGATTTAATTGATTTTTCAATCAAAGAATAAGGCGCTCTGATTGTAGCCTCAATTTGCATATGTCCTGTCGTGCATATTGGACCGCTTGGAATAATTCCTTTGTCAATTCCTGTGACACGGTGCGGAAGTTATTGACTCGTAGATTTAGAAAGGCTATCAGTTGAAGAGTTCCACGTTATATATAACACAATCCCTCAACCAACCTCCAACAGAATTAGTCCTCTTCACGTCAGATGTTTTCGTCCCGTATACAGGGGATGCTAGAATAATAATTCCAATTTTACATATTGCTTACTGTTGCATAAATGTTCATAGCTAACGAACTCTATTGTGCACATTTCTATTCTCTATTGAATAAAGCTTCTATATGCAGAACTCTGAAGCTGTTTATGTTTCTGTTGAAGTGTGAATATGGAGTAAGAAGATGAAGTTATTTCCCATCTAATATACTACAGTGGACGAATGACCGACCTCGCCCAAGTTATACTCTAGTAGAGAATGTTTCCCCAAACTACATTTTGTTTTAAATGATTATTATTACTATCATTGTAGAACCATGAATCGGAGATCCATAGAACCATGAATCGAAGACCTGGAAATCTACGGAATAATAATGCAGATAGAAATGTTTTCTTCTTGTAAAGAGATATAGAACATGTAAAATACAGGACCATTCACTCTTAGAAAAGCAAAATTGCGGAAAATGAAAAATTATTATAAATATTGGTAGTAATAATAGCTGTCAAGATGGGAGTTAATTATTGGAATAATACATTATTTCCAACCCTAGAATATGCAAATTGCAACATCTTTGTACACTTTTTATTATCAGAAAATCTTTATTGTCTTTATAATGTCTGATACAGCTTTTGTTGTTTATTTTGCGAAACGCCAAAGTGACAAAAACAAATCAAAAGGGGATGATGATAACCTGCGTCTTGCAGATTAACATTTCATAGAAACATATATATACATGTTTATTGCTAGTTATATATCACAAATCATCCTGTTATCCAACCAATTTACATACCCCCTCCTCTGTATGGCAGTGACTCCTTTCGGTCCTAACTATATGGTTTCTACGTTTGATCGGAATAGGTCAAATATTGTTGAAACGTGTTAGTAATAAACAGAGTATGCAATTTTTTTAAGGTATCGGATTATTTTGCATATTTGACAGTTAATACAATGAGAGGGACTCCTTCTGACACACAAATCTCTATCTCTTATTTTAAAAGTTAATTAGGATTAAATATTGTAGAAAAACGTACACGGGGAACAGGCGAATAAACACCAAATCAAATAAGCAATGTTTAAAATATATAAAATATATATATGAGAAAATTCAGAAATGGTGGCGTTGGTTTTTCCAAAATACATCTCCCAGCTACGGGAATTAAATAAAGACATAGATCCAGTACTGTTAGAAACAGCTTGGTCGAAACAATAATAAAAGTTAGCGGGTTGTGTGGCAGACGATCATGTCAAGTAACAGCAGACGATGACAACAAAACGCGCCAAACGACACACTTGGGAGAAAAAACAAAATGGCCGACAACAATAATATATAAGGCTGTACATTATTCAAATCATTACCCATTTTTGTAAAACTCCCGTTTTTTAAATAAACTATTAAACGTTTTTTTTTTTTTTCAATCTTTTTAGGGCTATTAATTTTTTTAAAATTTTCACCCAGTCTCGTTTCATTAGGGGCGATATCAAAATAAAAAGGATTCTTTGGTCTCTGTGTAAGGCATATTGATTTTTTACATTTTTCCCTCGTCTGCTTCCATTAGAAATTGACCTGCAGTAGATAAGAACGGCCATTATTCCCGCCAAAACCTCGCCCACGAACAAAGCAATTACATTTACAAAAAGCCACCTCCGAATGTTTAAATAGATGTTTATTTAATAGTTCTTTTTTTTTTTCGTTCTTCTCTGCAACTTTTCGACGCCAATTAGCCTTCGTTAAGAATCCCGTCGTCTGATTGGGTTAAAAGGTATTTTTTTGTTGTTTTTGTTTAAGCACCGGGGAAATCTTCTGCGGATAAATTGAATAGCTGCGCGTCTGCTTTGGATTTCTGCCGGACCGGATTTTTTCTAATTGCGCGATTTTTGAGACAATTATAGAGTAAAATGGAATGTTACGATGATGTTACACACACCTAATCAATACATACATATTTACATATAAGAATATATGAGTAAGGACTATGTTTTTTGTTGTGCGTTCCCAAATTTTATTTCATTTTCTGAACCAGAATACTCTAAAACGTTTTTACTTTCAATGATACTAAAATTGATATTTATAATTTTAAAAAAATAATTAAATTTCAATTTTAAAAAATTGATTATAAATATTTTAAATAAATATGCCAGGATAATATCAAAATTGAACTAAAAGAAATCCTACAATTTTATATAAATTAACACCATTATATTTGGTAATTTTAATTTTTTAACAAGCTAATACTATTTTTAAAATTTAGCACCAAATTTTCAAGAAAACTTACGATAAAAATGAACAATTTATGATGCCATATACAAGTGAGTATACCGTTTGTTTTTATAAGTAATATTTCAGATAGGCTCCCGCACAACACTGGCATGGCACCAGCTCTTGTTTGTTATAATAAACAGCACATATATTTGCATATTGGATTCTATTCTGAACAAATGAGAGTCATCAATAACGATCAAGTTTATCTTGAATCCATCACTGGTCACATATTGCCTTCTAAGGGAATTCTCCTCAGAGAAACCTCTTCTATCCACCTTAGACGAATACTTTGTCAAGATATTGTAGGAATCCATTCTTTATACTGATTCCAGATAGACATGTTCTAATCAATATAGGAGTGGCGCCATCTATTGCTGAAACTCCACAATGCACCATCAGCAGGACCAAAGAGACCTCACCAGACCATCTCTTGGAATGCACCGGACCCTCAAGACAGGACTTATATTCCAACCCTACCAAGATTGTGAACTTGATCTATGAATTTATTCTCCATGACCTTGTATAATTATACAATGGGATAATTTTTAAAAAATTGCGGAAACTTGGTACTGATTTGAACGCTACTTATTTAAAAAAATATATTATGTATAATTTAAAAGCTAATCATACACATAGACCCATATTATACTGCAATGCTAAAATGCAATGCTAAACATATGTCCATAGTTCTCTTTAATAAAGATTTACTGTATTCGTTAACAAATAGAGAGGCGATATAATAAACACACAAGAGTAGTGCGGTTTGGAGATTAAACTGGCGAAATTCCACTGGGATGGTTCACCATTAATGAGCCAAGCCTTCCCTCTTTCAAAGTTAAATCATTGCAGCCTAATGAATGTATATATTGTCGCGTATAAGGCCTCAAAACACCTACAACTTCCGCCAATAGATGGCGCTTTCGCTTGTTTCCGTCTGGAATTAGTGTGGATATCGCCGACTGCTCTGTTTCCTGGAGCAAATAGTTTGTAAATACACGTTTATATTGGCCCTAGGAGGTAACGTAATGTAAATACCCGTTTAATGTTTATCCCAGTTATATGTAATGTTTAGTAGAAATGACAATAAAAGAGGAGTGTTAGAAGTCGTCCCGAAGAACTGGAAGGGTCAAGCCGCGACAACATAAATAACTAGACGGGTGACCCGTGAGCATATCTACCCGAGTGATATACAGGGTGATCCAAAAGTCCCGCACAACTTTAAAAATTAATAACTCCGCGAATATTTGCGCTAGAGCAATGCGGTAAACACCATTGTGTTCAGAATGCAATGGGATTTTTTATGGCAAATATTGAAAATTTCGAAATTGATTTTAGTTACAATTTCATTCCCTAGATGGCGCTGTACCAGAATCAGAAATTCAGCGGCCAAATTGTTTGATTAATTGAAAAATATAACTGATCGACACGTATTTTTCCTTTTTGTATACCAGGAAAGAATCCTAATAATATCAAATCGTTAATTAATAAAGCACCATTTCGCCAAAAGTTAGAAGAAATGGTTAACGATTTTTAAATACAATCTGAGATATGTAAAATAGGTATATGCAAATTAAAACATGTAGCAAAAAATATTTATATTTTTGATAGAGTTTTGTCAAATATATTGAATGTTTGAAAAACATAGCTGAATTCAATACACGATTTTTTGAAATGTTAATATAGTACCAAAAATTATGATGGTACTACTAATAGGATTTCTTGCTATAAGGAATGTGTAATTTCTTGAATAATTGGCGACACTCGACTATTTAACTGGAAATTTGTCATGATCCAACAAATGAAATATAGATGGGAGTGACAAAATACATTTGTCGTACTTTATTCCAAATATCCTATGGGCTTGTCAAATGTTATCATTGTTTATTATACTGTACACGATTTTTAAAAATGTATCCCCTCAAATAAATATAATTTTTAAATCAACCTTTTGCGTTGAAAAACGTGGTAGTAAAATCATTTTGCATTATTTTTTTTTTTGCCCAAAATTTCCAAAGGTGGGGGGTTACAGAGAATATTCCTTATGCTATTTCTTTTAATGAGCGAAAAGCGATAAATTAAACATAAGGGGTAAAATTGTGTGTACAGTGTTATTCGAGAAGTTATGACACTTTGGTCTGCACGACATAATATAATATGTGAGCAAATGACAAACAAACAAAAATTACTGTTCACAAATAAAAAAGAGACAAGATATGAAGACAGAATTTATTTACCCATAACCCAACACAAAGAGCTGCAAAACATTGGTAGATAATATAATACATGGCAGCTTATATAACACATGAGGTAACTTGTCTCTTGGAAGCCTTGTCTCTTGTATTAGATCACAATCCTTGCTCAATGTGGCGCCCTTCATTCTCAAACACCGCCTGCAGACGATAGATGACAGATTGGACAGCATTAAATAAAATATCTGTTGAAATTGATGAAACGTGCCGTCTGATAGAAGCCTTCAACATGGCCAATGTGGTAGGCCGGCATCGATAAACACGCGACTTAATGTACCCCCATATCCAAAAATCGCAAGGCGTCAAGTCTGGTGATCTTGAAGGCCACTGGTGTATAAAGTGGCGACTTATCACACGATCTTCACCGAACGTATCCTTCAGCAATTGTTTGGCACCGCGGGAGATATGAGGAGGTCCTCCATCTTGCATGAATGTTATTTCGCTCAGTGCTTGTCTGTCCTGCAATATGGGGATAACCTTTTCTCTCAAAAGTTGAACATAACGTTCACCAGAGAGAGAGAGTTACAGAAACGGTTTTAAAAGTTCTTCCATTTATTTCTTCAAAGAAAAATGGCCCAATAATAAAAGAAGAAGTGAACCCACACTAAACTGTAACTCTGGGCTGATGAAGTGGCATTTCTGTAAAAATCTTAGGGTTTTCTGTAGCCCAAATGCGGCTGTTTTGAGTGTTGACTTCTCCATTTAGAGAAAAGTGAGCTTCATCTGTCCACAGAACATTCGACAGCCAGTTTTCATCAATATCAATTTGCCGGAAAACCCATGCAGCAAATTCTTGACGCTTCTCAAAATCGCCGACTTTTAGCTCGTGAAATCTTTGAATTTTGTACGGGTATTTTTTAAGAAAAATTCTTAGAGCTCTCCAAACTGTTCCATACGAAATACCCGTTTGTCGAGAAACTTGTCGAGCACTTCTCCATACGTGGATAACGTTTCAATAGCTTCAACATTCTGCGAAACCGTAACAGCCACTGACTTGCGTGTCGATGGTCTTCCACTCCGAGGTTTTGCTTCCAGAGATCCAGTCTTCTCAAAATTTTTTATCATTCTCCTTAGAGAGTAGCAACTCATGGGTCCTTTACCTCTTCGAATACCTTTAAAGTTACGAAACGCTCGTAAAGCTTCAGTGGAAGATTCTGAATTGCAATAATAAAATTTCACCAAGAGTACTTTATCCTGTAGTGACGGCATCCCAGAGTAAAATAAATGATCAGGGATATTTGAATTTTTCAAATGAATTAAAATAAACATAATCGATATATGGCTTCTGAAGCCAACTGTGCGGACGTGTTTGACATCGCTTGTCTCGTACCGCGAATGGGATTTAACTCTGCATATCACAATATAGTATTAAAAGTAACTCCTAAAGTTTACCAAATTTTAAGAAAAATGTGTAATGAGATATACACCGATTTTGAGCGATGTTCTACACAAGACAGAATATTTGTAAGACAATGCCAAAATTGTTTTGAATTTAATCCGTACCACAAAACAAAAGACTGCCAAAACATTAAAATATGTAAAATATGCGGTGTACAGGGTAGCCACAACGGTACTGAAGCGCCAAATTGTCACCATTTCTCTAAGCACCCTAAATTTAAAAACCTTTCTACAAACCATAAATCAAATTCAAGTGAATGCCCGATTTACAAATCACAAATAGACAAAATTATCCAAAGGACACAATATTCACAAATACACGAGGGAAATGATGTAGCAAATACAATTTAAAGCTTAATCTTAAATAGATTAATATCCTATATGATTGAAAATGTGAGATGTATTCAACAAAATGTAAGAAAAGGTTTTACTGCGATAAGTAAACTACCGGCCAACACTAGAGATGACCCACCTGACAAGGGTTACATAGGTGTTAACCCTCGTTTCCAGACAGTCATGAACCGGGATCGAATCCCGCGTTAACATTTTGTTTGATATGTGAATATCCTTCACCTGACATTCTTTTGATTCAAGAACCATATGTTTTACATGAAAATGTTATTTATGATATGGACTCTCAAATTATATGTTCGAATAAAACTGGGGAAAAATATACGGCAACTATAATTTTAAATAAAAATATATAGTTCAGCAAAGAGGAAAAATTCACAAATTCTTTTTGTACAACAATATCTATTTCTACAGTTAAAGCAAAATTAATTATTTCTAATTTCTACATTCATCCGAATACATTTAACCCTGTTCATCAAACATTCATTAGAGATCTGCTCAAAACGTATATAAATCAACCTGTAATCCTTTGCGGTGATTTTAATTCAAGACCTACTATATGGTTTGTTATAAACTCTAATGGATATAGATTACAACCTATTATAGACGAATTTAACCTCTTTATACATAACCTGAAAAAAACACCCACCTGCCGCGGAGAGTAAGTATAATTGATCTCACAATCTCGAATAAACACTCACTAAGTTTATTAAACAACTGGCATACCTCTGATTTGACTAATATTTCCGACCATGTTGCTGTTAAATTTGATATCAGGTTAAAGAATGGTCATTTATTCAATAATCAAATTTCCACTTTGAAAAAAAAATGCGAATTGGGCAAATTTTTCTAATAACATATCATTACAAGATACAAAAAACTGGGAATTGATATGCCAGGCTTCTAGGCAGAATGGAAAATGATGGCTCTAAGATCAAAACGGCCGCGTTCTTAGCAGCTCTGTCTGCTCTTTCCTTTCCGTCGATGCCGCAGTGTCCCGGCACCCAACACAGATTTACGTTTTGGTTGGTGTTCAGTGCGAGAATAATCTTAGCTACTAATGTCGTACTGACGTACTGACGTACATATGGCTGACAGAGCTGATCTGCAGTCCGACGCGATAGTGATCGCATTTCTTGAATAACCTTCCTTCACCAGACGGACCGCCCAGCGGATTGCCAGAAGTTTAGCCTGGAAGGCTGTGCAGTCGGGATGGAGCCGTAAGAGAACGGGCTGCTGATCTTCTGATGAGGGAACAATTGCAGCGCCCACCCCAGCCTCATTTTTTGATCCGTCTGTGAATATTATAGGTGTTGTTATCTCCTCGATGTTTAGACTGAAAGACAATTGACGTCTATCTGGAGGGTATGGCAAAGAAGCAGGGCCTGGTCTAGATTCAAAATTTCCTTCATTGATTTCCTTCAGGAACGCCGTACGAGACCTAACAATAATATCGAAAGGAGGGCTGCCGGTGATGGAGATGGCTGAGACTGTAGGTGTGTAAGGACCTCCTCTCAGTACACGTTTCGCAAAATTGCAGTGAAGGCTCCTAAGTTGCCTAATGCCTTCGCTGGAGAGAGCACGACCTCCCCATGCTGACGCTCCGTCCAGCTGAAAAGAAGATTCCAAGTTTACCCTGTATGGTGTGGGTGAGTCGTGGGATTATTGATCTGCATCTACGTGTGATCTTGCGTAGGTGGGCGACAAATCCGCGGGTCTGGTAAAACTCCACTCCTAAGATTGTGACGGTCTTCTTGATGTTTAAAGGTTGACCAAGGACTCTGAGCCCTGTCTCGGAGTTGGGGTGGACATTACGCCATTGGAACAGGCAAGCTTGAGTCTTAATGGGGTTTATATTAAGACCATTTATCGTGCACCAAGATGTCAACCTCTCCAAGAAGGTGTTAGTGGCAGAGACCGGCAGGCGACTACGAACCTGAGTCATAAGGGTGAAGTCGTCCGCGTAAGCTATTAATCGGCTATCTATGATGGAGGGAAGGGTGAAGATGGTCCGGCAACTATGAACCCTGGGGAGTGCCGAGTTGGGAGGACGTACATTCTGTTGCTGTCCAAGCTGAGTAAGAAACCGTCCGGTCTTCCAAAAAGCTTTTTACAAAACAGGTAATAGACTCTGAACAATTTAGACGTTCAAGATTTTGTATGATTGCCGGCCTCCAAACAGTGTCGAAGGCCTTACTGATGTCCGAGCTGATGACAAGAGTTTTCCTCCAGTGAGCTTGTCTTTCTTCAATTAATTGAGTGATACTCGCCAGTGCATCTTCCGCTGAACGACCATTTACGGTACCCAATACGGTTTTGTATTGATCTTCAAAGAACCATCCATGACGATCCGCGAGCCTCTGAAGTCGGGCCAGGATACATCTCTCAAATACTTTGGCCATAGTGTTCAATAAAGTAATAGGTCTGTATTTCTCCAGCTGACTGGTGGCTGAATTGGAGGATTTAGACAGAAGTATGAGGCGGCCTTCTTTCCATTGACGGGGGAAGTGGCCTATACGAAGGCATTTGGTGAACAATTCGGCCAGCAGGAATTGCAAGGAAGGGCCGCCCAGGTCTAGGCATTTTGAACCAAGACCGTCAGGGCCCAGGGCTTTCCTTTTTCCACAGCGATGAATGGCTCGCAAAACTTCCCAGGGTTTAAATTCAGGTTCGTCTGAGTGAGCAGAAATTGCATTCCTTTGCGGGTGAGGTCTGGTGTCAGGTAGGAAAAAGTGATTTAACAGGGTCTGGCAAGTCTCATGAGGATTGTAAAGAGAGCCGTTATCATGTTTGAGAAGTGGCGGACCTCGGGGGGAGCCGCGGCCCCGGGCGATAAATCGATGTATGTCACTCCAGTATGCGGATGACACCTCCTTGCAGAGATTAAACCAGGATTTACTTTTAGCTTTCCGTATAGCCGCCTTCAGTCGATTATGGCACGCTCGGTATAAACCGCGGAAGAAATTCCTAATAGAACACCGGACTTTCTGACTATAACGGCGGAGGGGGAGATAACCAACCTTCTGATCCGACTCAGTTCGGGGGTCCACCACGGCTTTGACGGTATTGTAGTATTGGAGCGTCTCCCCATGGAAGAGTCACAAGCTGATTGCAGGATGGAAGTCAGAAGGAGGACCACCCTGTCAATATCTTCTGGGCTAGAGGCCTCGTTTAATAAGGTAGTTCCACCATCAAATTATAGGGGCATTGCCCTTATAAGCAACTTGCCAAAACATTTTACATCAATATTAAAAAATAGACTAAGTAATTGGATTGAAAATAGAAAACTCATAGCGGAAAACCAGGCAGGATTCAGAAAGGGCTACTCGTGCAAAGACCATATCTTCACGCTTACGTCACTAATTCAAATGACATTAAACCGCAAAAGGAGGAAACTTTACACATTCTTTGTTGATCTTAAAAAGCGTTTGATACAGTTCCACATCTACTATTATGGAGAAAGCTTGCGCTTGTTGGTTTAAGTGGGCGATTTATCAAACTTATACAGAACTACTATGCTCAAATGATGGCAGCGGTCAGATGGAGCGGCTCTTTTACAGAATTTATCAAAATACAATCAGGTGTTCTTCAGGGTGAACCTCTTTCACCGTATTTATTTATTATTTTCAATAACGATCTGGTTGCTACGCTGGATGATTCTGACCTGCCAGGTATATACTTACCGGGCCATGGAACTATACACCTGCTCCTGTTCGCGGATGATATAGTCTTCCGTGGTGAATCCAAGATAAATATCCAAATAAAGATTAATTTAATAAAAAATATTTTGAGGAAAATAGTTTAACTCTGAACCAATTCCAGTCTAAAATCGTAGCGTTTCGAAATGGAGGCCGCTTGGCTAGATCTGACGTTTGGTTTTGGGGCCAACAACCTTTGACAGTTACCTAAAAATATACGTATCTTGGCTACCCCTTAACAATCAAGAATCCAACTGCTTACGTGGCGCAGCACTTTAAAAGCAAAGCATTGATTGATACAAACGCAGTATGGAGAATACTATCTAAGTCAAGAACCATATCGTTCGGAGCAGTGATGAAATTACTTGACTCCATAGTTTTATCCACGTTATTATACTCAGCCCCACTGTGGGCGACGAATCAGATAGGAGATTACGGCGATTTCTTGACCTTCGCAAATTTACACTCCGGGCTATATCTTACGAACAGAAACCGAAAGGATGTACCTTGAATTAAACATTACGAAATTTATTCTAAAGTTCTAGATACGGATTTTAAAAATGGACAGGACAAGATTACCTTATGTTTGCTTGTTCCAGCTCTAGGAAGTTTCAATTTTGGGAAAAGCGGGAAACAACTTTATTTATAACCTGAATAACATCATTGACTCTTGGGGTTTTTCTTTCTTAAGAACTGTGAAGATTATATGGTTTTGCGAGGAGAAATGCCTAGAATAGTTCAAACCACAGTGGACCAGCTACTCCAATTTGACCGAGCTAAGATACAAAACTCAACTCATTGTATTCACTATCAATCTCTAAGTAGCTCCTTTATGACGGAGGACTACTTACTATCAAACCTCTCTTTGAAAATAGCCCGTCAAAGGATTCTATGGCTATTTTCCCCCGAGGATATCACGGGATTTTGGAACAGCGACCCTTTAAATTTCTACTTCTGCAATGCTGGCATCCAAAAAATTTGGTTCATTATCTATTCCATTGCCCATTCCTACAGGAAAAGAGACTGGAAATTCGCGAAAATTCGGGCTAACTCACTATAATGAACAACATGTATATACAATTTTTACTACTCTCCAGCTGGATAAAAAATTTGTTTATAAATATTTAAAATTTTTCAAGGCGATTGACAAAATGAGGGAAGAAGTGCTCAACTCCCCAGACAACGGCTGATTGCTCCACCTCCCCTCTAAATTGCTTTTCCTCCTCACTCATGTACATATATAACCTCTTAGGGGAATCCTCTTGTAAGACAATAGTGTCTTAATGAAGGTTTTTGTTGTTGTTGTTATAATAGGGTAGTTACCTGGTGGAGAGAAGAGTTGAGGAAGGATTTAAAGGTCTGTTCTTTACATGAGGATTCAACCCAGGAGGATTTTGTCTCGTTATTGACCATGTCTAGGAATGTAGTCCAGATAGGTATATGGTCAGTGAAGGCCATCTCATCTAATAAACCTCTAGTGACATGGATAGCCAATGAGCTGGATGCCAGAGTTACATCTATAGAAGAAGATAAAGGCCCATTTGACCAGGTCGAGTCCACAGGAGGTCCCAAGAAATGAAAATCATTGAAGCTGGCGAACTCTTCAAGATTAGCACCCCGGAAGTCCAACCTCGCACCGATGCCCCAGGTAGGAGAGTGGGCGTTAGTGTCCATACCCAGGATCACTGGAAGAGAGGTCCGTCTTATCGTATCTTCCAGAAGAGGGATGAAATCATCGGCAGCTCTAAGGCCGTGCCAGTAGGCCGAGTGCACCACGATGATGCTCTGCTCTAGACATATGGCTATGGAGGTTATGGCGGTGTCTGGGGAGGTTAGAGGGATGGGATGAAGGTTGCTACGTGCCACAATTCCCGAGGGGATGTAGGCGCCTGGGACAAAAAAAAATGCCTGAAACCCACGTGTGGGCCAGAAGAAGTTAGTTGAGAGTTCTTGCAGGAGCACGATGTCGGCCTGTGTCGAATTTGCCAAATTTGCAATTTCAAGAATGACAGTTGGTGATTTTTTAGCGTTCACCTGCAGGACACGCAATGGCCTAGACATTGTTTCTTGTTCGGGGTATTCTCTCTTTTACAAAGGGACAGGTAGATAATGTGGCAAAGTGGTTGTGGGAGCTCCAGATTTTTTTTCTGCAGCGGCAGCAGCGGCTTTGGCTTGGCTCGACCGAGCATCGGATGCCTTCATGCTCTGCAGAGCCGCAGCGATAGCAGATTGGATGGGCAGGACAGGCAGAAGCGCGGTGGCCGAAGCCACAGCAACGGAAGCATTGCTTTAAAGTATGACTGCGCTCATACCTGTGCACTAGACCCGCCACAGGAATACGTCCATGTTGACCGAGGATTTCGGCGACTTGGTTGTCCACTTCGATGAACACTGTACTAGTGCTGTGTGCCGCATTATTCGATCGATGGACTACCCTGATTTCACGCTTTTCCAGGAGTGACTGCACGGAGAGGTTGGAGCGGAAGCTCTCGCATATCTCATCGTCCCGCACCTCCCCGTCCACTCTGAAGAGGCAGTATCTTGGTAGGATAACCGGGCACTCGGGGCAGCTTAGGCCCGTTGGCAGGGAGGTCAGCCCAGTGGCCAGCTACTTTGCCATTTGGGATGTTTTGGGGTGAAAAACCACCTCGCCGCTGGTGTTGATGGACGCCACCACGTGTTTTGATGACGCTAGGGAAAGATGAATCTTTTGAATTTCCCTCAAAAATTCCCTTGGGTTGCTTTGGGGTTAGCCGACCTGACGACGACATGCGATTCGAAGGAAGGAGCCAGATTCACAAATGTGGATTTCGCTTTGGGTTTCGGAGGTGCAGGCTTTACCGGCTTGTCTTTCTCTGCCACTACCGAGGCGAAAGAGGTGGAGGGAATCGGGACGTTGGCTGTGGGATTGGGTCTTCCTAGACTGGCTCCCTTGAAGGCGTCCTTAAGAAGAAGTTCTGCCTCTTGGACGAGAGTCAGTATCAGTCCTTTGGTGGCCATCTGTATTTTTTCGGGGGAGTCCAGGCTGGTGTCGGCAATGATCGCTTCGAAGGTTTGGCACTCAAAGTTGAACAAGTTCGCCGTGCTGTTGAATTTAAATTGGTGATGGGAAGACGGGAGGAGGTCTTCGTCCTCAGAACGCGGCCGCTTGTTGGCCTGCTGACTTCCTCCACCACCGCCATCATACTGGTTCAGCTCCATAAATAAAAACTATCAAAAAGCAAATCTACTCCAAAGAGAGTAAAAAAAAGGCAGACCAGACAAAGAACATTATTCCGTTAACGAGATGAGGTGTGTATGGTTATTGGTTCGGCCAACAACAAATATCCAATTTATATACACAAATATTTTTACATAATGAGGTTTTGAAAAATGCAAATAATCTTCATCTATTTACATGCACAACAATTTATTTTACCATCACTACAGCATAAATCACTCTTGGTGAAATTTTTTTATTGCAATTCAGATTCTGCAACAGAAGCTTTACAAGCGTTTCGTACCTTTAAAGGTATTCGAAGCGGTAAAGGACCCATGAGTTGCTACTCTCTCAGGCGAATGATAAAAACTTTGGAGAAGACTGGATCTCTGGAAGCAAAATCTCGGAGTGGAAGACCATCGACATGCAAGTCAGGGGTTGCTACGGTTTCGCAGAATGTTGAAGCTATTGAAACGTTATCCACGTATGGAGAAGTAAGTGCTCGACAAACGGGGATTTGGTATGGAAAAGTTTGGAGAGCACTAAGAATTTGTCTTAAAAAATACCCGTAAAAAAATTCAAAGACCTCGAGAGCTAAAAGTCGTCGATTTTGAGAAGCGTCAAGAATTCGCTTCATGGGTTTCCGGGAAATTGATATTGATGAAAACTGGCTGTTGAATGTTCTGTGGACAGATGAAGCTCAATTTTCTCTGAACGAAGAAGTTAACACTCAAAACAGCCGCATTTGGGCAACAGAAAACCCTAGGATTTTTACAGAAATGCCACTTCATCAGCGCAGAGTTTTAGTTTGGTGTGGGTTCACTTCTTCTTTTATTATTGGGCCATTTTTCTTTGAAGAAATAAATGGAAGAACATTTAAAACCGCTTCTGTAACTCTCTCTCTGGTGAACGTTATGTTCAACTTTTGAGAGAAAAGGTTATCCCCATATTGCAGGACAGACAAGCACTGAGCGAAATAACATTCATGCAAGATGGAGAACCTCCTCATATCTCCCGCGGTGCCAAACAATTGCTGAAGGATACGTTCGGTGAAGATCGTGTGATAAGTCGCCACTTTATACACCAGTGGCCTTCAAGATCACCAGACTTGACGCCTTGCGATTTTTGGATATGGGGGTACATTAAGTCGCGTGTTTATCGATGCCGGCCTACCACATTGGCCATGTTGAAGGCTTCTATCAGACGGCACGTTTCATCAATTTCATCAGATATTTTATTTAATGCTGTCCAATCTATCATCTATCGTCTGCAGGCGGTGTTTGAGAATGAAGGGCGCCACATTGAGCAAGGATTGTGATCTAATACAAGAGACAAGGCTTCCAAGTTACCTCATGTGTTATATAAGCTGCCATGTATTATATTATCTACCAATGTTTTGCAGCTCTTTGTGTTAGGTTATGGGTAAATAAATTCTGTCCTCATATCTTGTCTCTTTTTTATTTGTGAACAGTAATTTTTGTTTGTTTGTCATTTGCTCATATCTTATATTATGTCGTGCAGACCAAAGTGTCATAACTTCTCGAATAACACTGTACACACAATTTTACCCCTTATGTTTAATTTATCGCTTTTCGCTCATTAAAAGAAATAGCATAAGGAATATTCTCTGTAACCCCCCACCTTTAGAAATCTTTTGCAAAAAAAAATAATGCAAAATGATTTTACTACCACGTTTTTCAACGCAAAAGGTTGATTTAAAAATTATATTTATTTGAGGGGATACATTTTTTAAAATCGTGTACAGTATAATAAACAATGATAACATTTGACAAGCCCATAGGATATTTGGAATAAAGTACGACAAATGTATTTTGTCACTCCCATCTATATTTCATTTGTTGGATCATGACAAATTTCCAGTTAAATAGTCGAGTGTCGCCAATTATTCAAGAAATTACACATTCCTTATAGCAAGAAATCCTATTAGTAGTACATCATAATTTTTGGTACTATATTAACATTTCAAAAAATCGTGTATTGAATTCAGCTATGTTTTTCAAACATTCAATATATTTGACAAAACTCTATCAAAAATATAAATATTTTTTGCTACATGTTTTAATTTGCATATACCTATTTTACATATCTCAGATTGTATTTAAAAATCGTTAAACCATTTCTTCTAACTTTTGGCGAAATGGTGCTTTATTAATTAACGATTTGATATTATTAGGATTCTTTCCTGGTATACAAAAAGGAAAAATACGTGTCGATCAGTTATATTTTTCAATTAATCAAACAATTTGGCCGCTGAATTTCTGATTCTGGTACAGCGCCATCTAGGGAATGAAATTGTAACTAAAATCAATTTCGAAATTTTCAATATTTGCCATAAAAAATCCCATTGCATTCTGAACACAATGGTGTTTACCGCATTGCTCTAGCGCAAATATTCGCGGAGTTATTAATTTTTAAAGTTGTGCGGGACTTTTGGATCACCCTGTATATTTAGATAAAATTTTTAAAAATAATTGTTTGTTATTAGCACACATTATCTATTTGTTTGCATCAGCATAATTTAATCTAATCTTTGATTGAGGGCGCTGTTCGTGAGCTAAGTAGAATAATTTGAATATATAGTTTTAATAATTGATTTATATTGAGACGTTACAAAAAACAATTTTCAATTGTACATAATTTCCTTTAAAATGTTATTTTAATTTTTCATGTGTTTATTTTCAATTTCTTTTTCCATTCATTAAAAGTCAATGATGTACATACTAAATTAGTAAAAACTCAATAAAAACGATATGTAAAAATACACATAAACAAATGGCTTGTAAAAGAAAGCGGCAATAAAATGAGTTTAGGTAAAATATCTATTTCATTAACAAACATTTCACTTTTAAAATAATAAACTTTAAAATTAAAGTTTTACAAAACTAAAATTAGCGTTTTAAAAATAAAAACGTGGCAATATATTTTTAAAATAGCCTATCGTCTTCCCCGTATTTTTTTACCTATGTATGGAAATTTTGGTTTGAATTAGTGAACTACTGCGAATTTGTATACCGGACATACAAACATTATTTTATATATATATAGATATTGAATTATTTTAGAAAAAGTGACGTTGAGATAATAATTATCACCTATCTTAATCTCTGCTCTGAGAGTCCGGACAAGAAACATGTGTAACTCTCTCAAAACGAAGTTTGTGCATTCAGAGAAGCGAGCCACTTAATTTGTAAGATTGTCCGAGAGGAACTACTCAATTGATGGCATGCGGGTCACGTCGATGCCAACGTTGTGATCCATCGCTGAATTGGACTCGCCAACTTTCTGATTTTATGTCGCACGTACAAATGTTATGAAGCGTTAGTTGGAACGTGAAAACTCACGCGCCGTAATAAATAAACACATTTCTAGAGCTGATGAAATGATTAGAACCAATTATTTTAGTGAAATTCAGAAAGATTTGTACACAATCTATAATACGAATTGATACTGAATTAAATCAAGAAATCTAAATAATCAGTTGCATATTTTAAAAAACATAAATTCTATGCTGGCAGCTACTGTACAGCAACCTCGCTCTAGGAAGTACACAAGCCAAAAACATAAATCTCTATTACTGAAATGTAATTCAGCATCTAATCTGTAAAACTTTGAATCCCTTCAACTCGATGACTTGATGTATTGACAAACTGTGTGGGAAGCCAGCAGAAACATATGCTATCGTGTTAATATGCAAATATTATTCTCATTTCCAATCATCGCTATGTAGTGTAGGTAAATTTGGTTGCTCTTGTGGGGATGTTCTCACATTAACACGCATTTGGTTTCAAGTTGGAATAAACAGTTGGTTTCGAATTCGAATGCAATTTGTGGAAATATTGTGATAAAAATACTCTTATATTTTGTTGGACGTATCGCAAGGTTCCGAGAATGCTGCTAGTTCAGTCAGTATCTTGTTGTCGCAGACTTGCGATCCCCACCCACGACGTAATTGTACTAACAGCTTTACATATATGTGGGGTTGGTAAATGTTCCAAAGTGAAGGAGGACCTCGGGGTGATTTTTATATTTTCCTTTATTGGGCGTCTATACGACGTTCTTGTTTATACGTCAATCGGATTACGTTGGCATACACTCACCCTATTGTATCTAAGGATTTGTCATTATTGCCATTTTATGGTCATTGTTGCCAATTTTTTCCATTGTTGCTATTCTTTGCTCATTGTTGCCATTGTTACCTGTTACCTATCCTTTATGCCATTTTTGGTTATTGTTGCCCAACCTTTGTCATTGTTGCCAACTTTTTTCATTGTTGCCATTTTTGGTCATTGTTGCCTATCCTTTGTCATCTTTGCCATTCTTTGATTATTGTTGCCAACTTTTTTCATTGTTACCTATCCTTTGTCATTTATGCCATTTTTGATATTGTTGCCCACCTTTGTCGTTGTTTTCCTTCTTTGCACATTGTTGCCCAAGCTTTATCATAGTAACCTATCATTTTGAATTGTCATTCTTTGGTCGTTGTTGCACAAACTTTGGTTATTGTTGCACAACATTTGGTCCTTGTTGCGAATCTTTGGTCATTGTTGTCCATTTTTATTACTGCTGCTCATCTATTACCATAAATAATATCAACAATCATAAAGAAATGGATGGCAAAAGATGGCACAGTAAAGACAAAATAAGGGCAACAATGGCAGTAAATCAGCTTTATTGTAGAGAGTGATACCTAAAATTAAATTCTTCAGTAGTGCGTTACCATAAAAAGAATGCTACATAGTCATTAATAGATATCTCAACTTCAGCGCCATCTAAGGAAACAATTTCTAAGCATCATTCTTGTAAATACAAGGTGGGATGAATAAATAAGGTGAATTATAATTTATAAAAAAAAAAAGAACTATATTAAAAATTAGGACTTGATTTATTCAAAATAATCACCTTGGCTTTCTATGCATCGTCTCCATCGTTCTGGCAACTTGTAAATACCCTCTTTATAGGCACTCTTAGGAAGCGTGTGAAAAAATCTTGCACCACTTTCTGGACATCTTCATCCGAGTCAAATCGCTTTCCCTTTAACTCCTTCTTTAGTAGTCCAAAAAGGAAATAGTCAGAGGGGGCTAGGTTAGGTATGCAGGATGTTCTAAAACTTCAAAATCTAATTTAATGATTGTAGATACAGTTTTACATGATGTATGCGGCCTTGCATTATCATGAAGGAAGAGAACACCTTTACCAAGCTTCCCTCTTCTTTTGTTTCTTATACCGGGCTTTAGCTTATTTACAAGAATGTCACAATAAAGGTCGCTGTTCATACGTTGCCTTGAAGATAAAAAATCAAGACAGATTGGTCCATCAACATCCCAAAATATTGTTAACAAAACTTTACCGGCCGAACGTTGAGACCTGAGGAACATGTAATTCGTCCATTTTTGAACTCCTTAACCCATTTATAAATGTTTTTTTTTTTTTTTGAGACAAACAAGACTCACCATAGATATTTTTCATTCTTTGGCATATTTGAGATGTTTGAATACCTTCTGCATTCAAGAAACGAATAACTGCACGTTGTTCAAGCGTGGTGCAATCCTTCAAGGGAGCTTCCATTTTAGTTTATTTATAAGTCTCGCGCCGCTCGTGGGAAAAAAGAACAGAACACCTTAAAAAATCTCTCGATGTTATATTTTGATATTCTGTGGTTTAAATTATTTTTGCTTTTTTAATTTTCAAGAAATAAGATAATTCACCTTATTTATTGATCCCCCTTTGTATAATCTCATCACAGCGCTTCGATCAAATGGAGAAATGGCGAGTACTTCGGCAGTACCCAGGCACATACACACAGTGCATGGAGAGACAAACGACTTCAACTATTAAAAAAAGAAATTTATTTAGGAGGGGGTTGTCAGACTTAACTCAATTCTATAGCCCGGTGCCTACTTATCCCTCAATTTGAATCATAAATATTTAATGTTGGTATTTCTACACAAACCCCTCTGCTGCCGGGAATTTTTTATTGATTTTCCTCCACGTTTTTTTGCCTAGAGAAATGGCTTCAATGGGCTCCCCTTAGATGAGTATTACTCTGCTGTGTGAGAGTAAGGTAGTCTACATCACTTAGGTAGGTCGACGTAGATATAATCCTGTAGGAGATAAACATCCGTTTCAGGGGAGTTATCTTACAGAGTTGGAACCTATTCCACAGACATTAAATAAACGCTAAATGTCTCTACCTGGTATGTAGAACAAGCTGAATATGGAAATATGCATCGTTCAGGGATCAGTTTCTTGACTATATTGTAACAAAGTATTTAGTAATTTTATTAACAGAGTGGTCATTTTTATGTTTATATTTTGCGACTCTGTAAATTTCCCTCTTGGCTTATCTTTTGTTTACCATTCATAGTTTGTTCTTGCCTGAAATAAATTGTTGTCTCCTTCTGAAGTTTTTGTCTTCCCTAATTTTCCACGTGGCAATATCTATGTTCAAGCTTTCTCGTACCTTCAGGCCTTTCTACAAGACAGATACATAATATCGCGCTTAATCGACACACCTACGCCAATTTATAACATGAGAAAATTTTACTTATTCAAGTTTATAATTGTTTTGAAAAAGTACATTTACATATGAATGAAGAGAGTTAATAGAAGCTTTCAGAACAGAATAATCTCTATTAGCCGGAGTTATGATGGAATCCGCTCTCCCGTAGAAGGGCCACGATGTTAAACCATTCTCCCAGGATAGGTATTCTATACTGCTCCTCTCATACACAGGGGCTTCTAATTTTGTAAAATAAAACGGAATATGCAAATTATTCTGTTACATAGTAATTTGCATATTTCGCGGTAGAAATTAAGATATGGACTCCTTCCTAACTCTATTTCGTAGCAAATCAGGATACACCAAATTGGGGTAGTTGGCGACATCTGTTGTAGGCTCCGGGAACCTGGGTACATACAATATATTGTGGGAACGTATGCGGAACTAATAAATCCACCAATTTGTCTTTTTATTTATATAGATTCTCGTGCCAACTGTATGTTCGAATTGAAGTCATTTAGAGAGATTTTGCTTCAAATAAGAAACAACTTCCTACTGCCCTCACTGCAAATATCAAATAATGAGAGGGCCCTGGCTCATCAGTGATGAACCCTCCCAACGGTTTCACCGGTTAAATCTACCAGACCGCTTTTCTATTGAATTGAGCTAATTTTGGTTATATAGTCAAATATATTGAGAGGAAATTATGGCGATTTTTTAGGAATGAACTGGTGAAACCGTTGGAAGGGTTCAACACTGAGATTAGACATTCTCTTCCATGTCAAGTTCAATCTTGCTGTACAATGCCGTGTCTGTAGAAATAGTTTCGAAATTATATATATATCATTAAATATATTGTTCCTATTTTCAACGATAGATGGCGCTAAACTGATGATATTTGAGGTGTATATAGTATCGGGCTTATTCTTCCCCTGATTGGTTCTTTATTATCACATCATCTTAACCAGCCAATCAGCGTTGAGATTATTAAACCATGAATGTTACCTCATCTCAGTGGGTTGAGGTATTATAAACCATATTTCATAAAGTTGTTGCACAATAAAAACGTTCATCTTTGTTTTTTATTTGTACTCTTGTTTTAAATAAAATTAATTTCAAGTTGTTATTTATAAAGCATATTGTAACATAGTATTTATTAATTTTATTATTTTTTATTAACAGAGTGGTCTTTTTTTTTATGTTTATATCTTGCGACTCTGTAAATTTCCCTCGTGGCTTATCTTTTGTTTACAATTCATAGTTTGTCCTTCCCTGAAATAAATTGTTGTCCCCTCCTGAAGTTTTTGTCTTCCCTAATTTTCCACGTGGCAATATGTATTAAGCTTTTATTTAAATACACATGTGCATATTCTAGAGATCTGAGAAATTGGATTTTTATATTCTTTAATGGTAAATTTTAGCGTCTCTATAATGAATAGAATAATTTTATAACGCCATATTTTGTGTTCAGTTATTCTAGGATGTTCTATTAAATCTAAAGACATCGAAAAATGCAGCGGAGATTCTCTAGAAGGGTTCACAACAAATATTCTGAAATGGCACCACCACAACCCGATCTGTATTGGACATTTCTCTTTAATAAACGCATTCTTTGTAGGTTCGGTGGATTCCATTTCTCGAGAGAGAGCAGGAAACAATAAAAACTCTTAAACACTTATTGATCGAAACATTAGGTACTGGAGCTCCCCACCTAGCCACCTCTTTAGAGATTCTTTATATTTCTTTAGTCCTAACACCTATTTTCTTTGAAGTTATTTCCCAATGAAAGGATTTAAAAGCACGAATGTTTCTTTTAAACATAATACAAACTTCTACTGCCCTTACTGCGATGAAAAATATATAAATAAGGGCAGTAGAAGTTTGTATTATGTATAAAAGAAACATTCGTGCTTTTAAATCCTTTCATTTTATATGTATAGATGGCGCGTTATTGCTTTGTGTTATTTTCTCAATGTCTATATATATATATAACACTTTTGTTAAAAACCCGTCGTCGATATAAAACTTCAAATAAAAAGATTTCCCATCAAGAGAGTGACCCGCTTCTTGTAAATAGGTCAATATATATTTAATATGCGGTATAATTATCAAATAGAAATTATACCTTCACATATGCAAATATTATGTAGCATAGTTTATATTTGTTCTTACTTATGCTAGTTTACATCAAGTTTTAGATTTTGTTGTTAGGTTTATTTGTATAGATTGGCATTGATATCTGTGTAATTTCAATTCTAGGGCAGTAGACCGTTCGTTGGTACCAAGGAAGAATAAAGCTCTACTTCCCTCTTCCGGCAACTGCTTTTCTATAATAGGTTGTCATATAGTGTAGGCAATAGGATTTTAAAAGAGGGGGTTAAATTATAAATATGTTAACAAGTTTCTAGAAATAAAAAGACTAATATGTGTATATATATATGAGATAATAAAAAAGGCATATATTGGATTTAATAAAAGATTTATTTGTCAATATTTCGGTTGACTGAACGCCAATAGGTGTACGAAAAAAGTATACAAAAATGTAATGCCTTGATAAAGGTTTGGCGTTCAGCCAACCGAAATATTGGCAAATAAATCTTTTATTAAATCCAATATATGCCTTTTTATTATCTAATGAATTAATATGGATTGCTCTATTTTCAGAACGATATAAATGTATGTCAAGTTTCCAGTATATGTCGAACTATCTTGTAAGTAGGTTTAGAGAAAGGCCTGAAGTCTGCCAATTTCATCGATTGTTACATTGATGCAAAGTCTAATTCACACTCTGCAATAACGTTCTTCTTTGTAAAGGATTCAATTTTACTTTGTACAAATTGCGAGTGCAAGTAACCAAACGGGGCTCTGGCACATTTGTAAGTGCAAAGTCGAAATGCTTTTCACATGTGTAGACATGTGGTGCACTTACAGTAAAAGAAGTCGCCTACTTCTACCCACTATGTTTATCATGGCCTGTACCACGTGTACTAGGGATAAGCAAAAAAAAAAAAGGATTCACAAAATAGTAACGTCCGCTTTCAAGCATCTTTTCCTTTATTAAACACTTACGTCTAAAATGGCTTTCAACTGTTATAATACAGTATACCTACACATAACAATATAAACAGAAGGCTTCAATATCCTTTCTCAAACTATGTAGCGCGTTTGCCTCATGCTGCTGTTGGACTCCGGAACGAGGCGATGTAATGGCCCAATCAAAGCCTTTTTGTTATTGTGAATTTGGAAGCTATTTTAGTCATATAAATGTTGTGCAGATAAACTTCTGAGATAGAGCTTCTATACTCGAAAGCTAAGTTAATATCTTGATATAATCCTTTAAAATAAACCTTATATATTGCTAAACACTTCCACCTTACGTACGTACCAATCTCTCGAGTCATTTAGAAAACTAAACACTTGGTCGAAATATCAATATTTGTTATGCAACACGCAAATTCGCATAGTCCTAAAATGCATCATTCACACACATTCACCAATGCTAAGAAGGAACAAGTTTACGAGACGAGGGAGGAGTCCATGAAAGCCCAGAAGTTCGGGGATGCAGCACAAATCCCAATTGATGGTCCGCAAGCCATTAATAACGGGGCTTAGTCCGCGCCTTATTTCCATATGTCCGCACCAGCTGGCCGGCATAGCTACCTACCCAGTGACAAATGTCAATTGAACGTGTCCTGTTCTGTTTAACGACTTGTTGATGCGGTCCTTCACATGTCTGTGGAGAATATATAAGCTGGGGAGACAAATATACCAACATTTAAGAGAAGTTTATCGTGGATTATTAAATCGAACAAAAGACCATATTTGTTTTTAAATTACAAAATATATTTCTCACAATGAGTTTCTTTTTATTACAAAACGCTAGTTTTCAAGTGATAATCTCTCTTCAACGGGCTTAATAAAACATCGACTATATCCTACAAGAAATATTAACAAAAACATACAGCGTGGATATTTACAACTGAAATTTTAAATTGATATGTAATTTAACAAACTATGCGTATCAAACATGATGTAGCACTATGTTTTATCGATTTAAAGATGGTTTTTATACATCCCTATCAATCCTGCATTTCAAAGATATGAAGAGAGAAGTCTCTCGGTTTCCATTATATTTGACCAACCTGGATGGAACATGTTAATACCATAGGAGGTTGTAGGTCTGAATGGAATCACTACTATAGTACTATAAATTAGTCCGTTAACGGGATAATTTGCATATTCGGTCCACGTTGCATCATTATTTGACCGACTAAACGAAACGTTATGACATAGAATTAGGTTATAAGAAATCAGTTTCGTGCCCGGAACACATACCCGGCCGAATCGAAGTCATTTGTTCAGTTTGAAATACAGGATTAATCTGGGGTGTATAACAACCATCTTTAAATCGATAAAATACATTGATAGTGCTACATCATGTTTGATAGTTTTATTCAGTGTGTAAATGTAAAATTAATTTGTCTATTTATTGTAAATTTTTGAATTTAAAATAAATTTCACCCCGATATTTCAACAGATTGTTTATGGTCTATATTTGACAACGCCATGACGCTTTGAACTCTGGCGCGAGGAGGAGACCTCTCATTTTTGCCACCGGCAAGATGTTAGGATCACACAATCTGTGAAGAGAGACTACATAACAACCCTAAACTACAGTGAAAGGTAATTGTTGCGTTTGATGATGGCAACAAGGAGGAAAGAAATGCTGACAAAATAGCTATGATCATGCCCTGAAGAGAATTAAGAGTACAAAGCCTGCCATGAAAGACCGGTCTCTCCTGAAGGTGGTCTCTTGTTAAAGGTTTGTGTTGAAAGACTCCTCGTGACTTGGCCTAACATGACAGAGTTTCTGATAAGAATAGACCGGGTTATCTTATGGGAGACTACTGAAGTAGTGGTTAGTCTAGTGTTTATACATTTGTCTACTGGGTTTATTTGAATTGCACTATAAGGTGGTCTAGAGAGGGCCAAGAACTCTCAAGGTCAGCTCCTTTTATAATTCAGATAATCTTGGAATCAGATAATAAGTATAACACTAGAATAACCAACCAGTAGAATATTGAACGATGGATCAAGGCAGTTTAAAAGTAATGAGAATGTTGAATTTTCATTATATTGCTCACTATATTGTTCGCGTACTTTATATTAATTATAATTAATATAAAGTACGCAAACAATATAGTTTGCGAAAAGTATAGATAAAAATTAAAATAATATAAATAATTAAAAGTATATATTGGTACACTAAGGTGGGAAAGGAATTGATTGCTAAATATTAATAATAATAATGATGCAATCCATCTGATTCTTTCTGTCAAAAGATAATGAAAAGTTATGGATATTTGTCATAGCGATTAATTTGTTTTACAGGGGTTTGTTTTAATGTCTTTCGGTGTCGGGACTGATAGCGTTAAATCAGAGAAATCGTTGAAACGGGGTTCGTTAAATAGAGAATAATTCGAGCAGTAAATCGACAAATAATGGGCGATTGTTATGCTAAGATGCGAGGAAGAATGGAGTTTTCTGCCCCACTGATATGATGGAGGAAGCTTTGGTTGATAAGTTTTGCCCTTGTTTTCTACCGTCCGTAGTCAAAATATTTTATTTTAAAATCACTGATAACCTTATCTTGGCAAAGATTGTGAAAAGAATTGATAGTTATAATTTTAGATCAGAAAATAAATCCTCCTTTTTTATTTGAAGCCCATTCCCAAGTGAATGTTTGCCTAAGTTCAATATATTGTGTGTTAACCAAAATATATTTTATTGAATATTATTTTTACCAGTAGTATTAGTGGCGCTACAAAACCCATTCATATTGTAGCGGAATATTTCGCTAGAAATATCTACTATTTTAAGAACCGGTTATTTATTTTGATATATTTATATTATATACTCTGCAAATAAACTTCCTTCATTTCCTCTCTGGTATTTTATAAATGTTGTTCTTGCCTTAAATAAATTACGTGTCATCCTGAAGTTTGTCTTTTCTAATTTTCTATGTGACATTTTGGTGGAGATGCTGGGTAAGTTGAGAGGAAGAAAAGTTGAAGATCGCCTAGAATACCATGGGTGCTGTGATCTACATTTTCAGAGACAGGCTCCAGAATTCCACCGTCAAAGCCAAGACTTCCCTCCAAGATGACGATGTCCCTATTGACGATACGACGACAACGCCGCTCTTCACGCCGCAAGAGAAAGGACGCAAAGCTACTCAGGGAAAAGGTTCCAAGACTACGAGGGAAACCTTGGCAGAAGCACGTCAGATCCATGTCAGTATCTACAAGCTGTTTGTTACAGCTCCCATAGGGAAGGAGTTATGTAGGAAAATATTTACTATTTTATGATCAGATTATTAATCCTTGATATTTATATTTTGCTACTCTGTAAACATTACCTCTCTGGTATTTTATAAATTTTAATTTGTTCTTGCCTTAATTAAATTGCCGTGTCATCCTGAAGTTTGTCTAATTTCCTACGGGACAATATTGTAGCGAAATATTAATTTATTGAACAGATTATTGATATTTATACTTTGCTACTCTGTAAACTTGCCTCTCAGGTATTTCATAAATTTGTTCTTACCACAAAAAAATGAATTGCCGTGTCATCCTGAAGTTTGTCTTTCCCTAATTTCAACGTAACAATAATAACCAAGCTTCCTATATTTGGTGATACCTATTAATAAACTGATGCTAGAACTTCTTGTGTGTTGATCGCATATAAGACCTAATTATCAAAAAAGGTTATACGGCTTAGTTTTGAATTATAGTATTTAATTATTTATTTAACAGTTGGGAGAGACACGCCATATCCACAATTAGGATAATTGCGTGTATATATTACATTATATGCAATTAACACAATTGAACATTAGGAATCATGGAAATTAAACGTTCGATGTCAAATTTTGCATATAGCAATTAGAAATAGTAGCTTGAAATATGTACAGTCAACACTTTCGCCTTGAAATATACATCCTGCAGAATCTATTAAACTTAATGTATTGGTCTTTACTGCAAGCAACTTGTTTTGTATTAGTCAGGTAATTATTTGGTTATATTTAATTATTTGGTATTTTGAATATCAATTCACGATATAAACTTCAATTTATAGGTTTGACAGTTAATTACAAACAGCCAATTCTTGTTTAAAAAGCTAGCATTTATAGAACATTATATGGTTACATTAACCAATTATTTCAGTGACTATCTGTCCTCAGAGTGACAGCACATTGACAACAATTGGTTTATTCAGCCATATATATATTTTCCAAACAAACTTCCAACCAACAAATGATCTTCAAAACTGGAATTTATTGGCCTCCGTAGTGTAGTCTTAAATCGCCTAGAATGTTGGGTTTTCTCGATATATCGCGTGAGAACGCCCTTGCAGTCATGGAATAATTTTTAACGCTTTGCCAAATGTTTTGATTTTTGTTTGCTCCTGACGAGGACAAACGATTTTTTTGTCGAGACAATAAAAAAGATTTACTGGCCGAAGTATCTTTAATTTGAAGTACTCGATATACGTGTACTATATAAATATATGGAATGTACTGTTTCTGTGCCTACATTGCTTATAAGAAACGGTATTAAAAAGGGTGTTCTACCTTATAAGAAATGAAGTCAATCTACCACGTTTTCAAATAAAAAAACACAACTTATTACTGCGATACGAGTAAAATATAAATCACTACATTGTAACATAGAATGTTTGTTATCAGCAGAGTGAGAAATACATCTCATAATATTCTCAATATTTTGTTACAATTTCTCTCATTGTTTAAACAATTGTTCAATTTGTTTTGAACAAAATAAATTGCTTTGTCATCCTCAAGTTTGTATTTCTTCATTTTCTACGTTAATAAAAGTCATTGACAAGAAACATTGATATAGGTAAACATTGGAAGCGCTTTAAAACATAATGTCGACAACTGTTTTTGCAATCCGAATATATCTGTCTCCAATTACGTCACACACAGTATTTTATCGTTTTAAAGTAAACCTACCTATTACCTTCCTGGCCTATACGGTTTCAACATGTTTCAACATCCGTCTAGGTCAGGGGGTTTGAGTCAGAAGAGTCAAAAATTACAATTCACAAAATTTCAAAGTTTTTAAAGAGCCACAATTTTTTTTTCTTGCCAACAATAAATAATACTGACATCTACTTATATAATTGCCTTATTCTGTCTGTGTGAAGTTCACTGTGTGAAGTTCACGGATAGATTTTGGTCAGAATGGATAAAATAAAAAAAGTGTCAAGGGATGGGGAATCGAACCCACGACCTTCCGCTTACCGGGCAGATGCCATGACCACTAGGCTACCCTGGACATATTTTTCCGTTCATAAAGTTAATATATGATGCCAATATATATAATAATTGTATAAACGAATGCAAGACAAAATCACCGCGACTGTTTCTTTTTTTTTTTAAGGCAATTTCTTTTTAAGGCAATTATCGTTTTGCACAATTACTTAATCTTTTAAAATAAATAACAATACTTAAATGAAAATATGTTTCTTTAAATAAAATAAATAAACTTTTAAATCGGTAACCTTTATGAGAACCTTTAAATATATATAAGTACCTTTAATCGATAATCTTTATAAGAATAAAATATGTAATTCATTAAATAGAAATTTAATTTTTAGTATCTCATTTATATTTTATTGTATTATATTATATTTTATATTATTATTTATATTATTATATATTATTATTATATATTATATTATATTTTATATTTGAACGATAGGCTCATTATTTCTTTATACCGGGGCGGGACATTTCACAAGAGTGACATCCACGGCGCCAATTTATAATTGTAACGAATAGTATTTGAATTAAAACATTTTAAAAACACACAGTTTGGAACGGGACATTTCACAAGAGTGACATCCATGGCGCCAATTTATAATTGTAACGAATAGTATTTGAATTAAAACATTTTAAAAACACACAGTTTGGAACGGGACATTTCACAAGAGTGACATCCATGGCGCCAATTTATAATTGTAACGAATAGTATTTGAATTAAAACATTTTAAAAACACACAGTTTGGAACGGGACATTTCACAAGAGTGACATCCACGGCGCCAATTTATAATTGTAACGAATAGTATTTGAATTAAAACATTTTAAAAACACACAGTTTGGAACGGGACATTTCACAAGAGTGACATCCACGGCGCCAATTTATAATTGTAACGAATAGTATTTGAATTAAAACATTTTAAAAACACACAGTTTGGAACGGGACATTTCACAAGAGTGACATCCATGGCGCCAATTTATAATTGTAACGAATAGTATTTGAATTAAAACGTTTTTAAAATATATTCGCACTCGGGTAAAACCCGGGCGTTGCCCGCGCCATTCGTCTAGTAAATAATATTTACATATGGAACTATATAAAGAGCTTCACATCCAAAGAGCCACCGCATGTGGCAGGCAATTTGCCGACCCCTGGTCAAATTTTATGAAAGCGTAGGAAAGACAAACTTTTCATTTTTATCAATAGAGAATCATTGATTATGAAAAAAAAACGTTATTATGTAGGCTACACATTGTGGAATTAAGTAATCCATACATGTTAATAATAGTTTACACCAAAGATAATTAAAATCGACAGAGATATATCAGGTGAAGCTGTAATAGTTTACTTAGGGTTCAGCCAGGGTGGATGTTTGGCCAATCTATAATATATTGCCACGTGGAAAATTAGAGAAGACCAACTTCGGGATGAGACAACAATTTATTTCAGGCAAAGAACAAACTATGAATGGTAAACAAAAGATCAGCCACGAGGGAAATTTACAGAGTAGCAAAATATAAACATAAAAATGACCACTCTGTTAATAAAATTAATAAATATACTTTGTTACAATATATATAGGTCTTTATAACAAAGGAGATTAGAAGTAGTGGGGTAGAGTAGAAGAAGGGGTGAAGATATCATATTGCTAGTTTACTATCATAACCATCTTCCGACGTCCGATTATATGCAAGTTAACAAACCATTTTGCATATCACAAGTTGGATAATCGTCTGGAGCAGTAAATTATCACAACATCGTGAGGTGGAGAATTTCTTGTAAGGTTCTTATTTAGCCGATCTTTCGAGTATTTCTGCCACCCTTCTACGGGAGTTCTCATTTTTACTCCTATTGAAGGCCTCCCATGCTTACCCCTCTGTAACTGGCCTGTGTTGGGAGGTACAGTAAACCCTCTACACGATCAAGTCTTGTTCTGGTAGACTTGATGCTGTAACCACACTCCCTCTTTAAAAATCCTGAGTTCAACTGACCGGGTTGATAGACTTCAGCATTTGTCCCACTCCAGGGATACGGAGGAGCTGCGTCTGTGCTCATGTTAGAGTCAGCAGCAAAGGCTTATATGTTAGGAACGGCCTCAAATTACAGGCAAAGTCAGACTTTCACCAAAGTGTGCCATGGTGCCATGATCAATGAAAGCTGCACCCATATACCCCACTCCATGAGATCATGAACTCATGGAATTCGTGTAATCTTTACACAAGGGGATAAGAAACAACAACTCCTATTGAAGGGCAGAAATGTGTGCTCGAATTCTCGGCTAAAAAAAAAACCTTACAGGAAATTCTTAGTCTCACGGTTTGTTCCTTTTATAATATTTAGTAGGACTGAAGGGTAGATAAATTGTTTACTTGCTCCCCCCGTGAGGAGGAATCTGCCGAGGAAGTCAGCGAGGCAGACCGCGGACAAAATCCCTCCACCTAAATATGCAAATTTAATTCAGCAGGTCCCAACTTCTCGTATTTCTCGTATCGAGGTGGGTCATCTCTGTCTTTGACCCAGTTCTCTTTCTGTACTTCGCAATCTCTCAAAGTTTATTAAATGTTTGAAAGAATCTAATTTCTCTCTTTATTTTTCTACTCTGTTCTACTGTGTGTCTTCATTTTCTGTTCCGTATTAATGACGCGTAACTGCCGAAACTTCTGTGTGAGCATCGCCTTTTTTTACCTAAAAATATAAAAAATGTTGACACCCTGAGCATATAATTATTTTAAAGGCCTCCAACTCAGCCAAATGAAAAGCTTTATTGACTTCAGTGCCTATCACCCGTCAGGTTCTCCGTGTTGTGACGGGAATGTCACCGTTGTGCAAATAAAAGATGTCCATTAGATCGAGGTCTCGGACACTTACAGAAATAGGTTTGTCTAAACCGTCATGTCACTGACAGCATCTACAACAGAACCGGCCGACTTGGGATGTTACAGCCAATGTTATCAAAATGACATTGTCCCAACCCCATACTAGACGAGCTGCTCAAAGATCTGCACTGGCATCTCAAGTGTCCCCAGTCGCCAACGAGAAAACTGAAAGTAAAACTTCTTGTTTTTTAGAGTTCTCAGAAACCTAGATACATGTGTGTAGCAGATACCTCGCCACAACATCAGAACTGGCCGATGTCATAGCACGGACATCAGGCTATCACAGACTGGACGAACGGCTCAAAAATGGTACCTACGTAATTTGAAAAGATCTACACTGGCATCTCAAGTGTATCTTGCGGAGAATTAACCTTCGCCATCTACATTGTACATACTTGTATCTTTAATTACATCTTTCAATTACATCATTACATATCTTTAATTACATACTTTTATCTGTCAAAACAGATGTCTAAATTTTTTAATAGGCGTATCTTTCTTCCTAATACGTTTTGTATACAATTTTTACACAAATAAATTCTTCTAATATATTTACCTTTAGAGGTTCTTTGCTATTCTAGAAAGCTCCGATATATATGGTGACAAATTCATCGATGGATATGGCTTTGTCTGAATATATTGAACTTTATATTTCCCCTATATTATAATTTTTAAATCGTTCATCTAAAACTAGCTTCAATTTTCAATTTAATAAATACTGATAATCTATTTTTTAATACTTACAAGTCTAATTGAATTTATTTTTAGAATTTTGTAAAACTTTAACATATGTCGGTAGGGAGAAGTCATTTATAGAAAAGTTGCCGTAAGACTCTCTACATTCTAAGATCTTCCAGCGTGTGGCGTAGATCTACAGGTGATCGCGTACAACGCGGCGGGCTTTCTGAAGGTCGCCATCATCACATGAACTCATCGTAGGTATCAAGGCTCTGAGATTTCTTCAAGAGTGAGATTGAATCCGACCTGAAATAGAGCTGTTCAACTTGCCGAAAGCTTCTTTTGAAGAGGAGGACGACAGGCTTGCTCGGTGGGCAAACGGAATTCTCCTCAATCCTAGGAATCCTGTATCTGAAATACGGAGAATGTGCTTCGAATCTCTTCCATTGTCTTCCTAGAATACCGATTCCGACTTAGATTCAGCGAGTACAAAGGGAGGACCTGGGGAGACAGCGGGATTGTCTTCAATCCAAGGAATCCTGCCTGTAGGACGAAGACTGCTTCAAGTCTTTCCCATCGAGTCCCAAGAGATAGTCAACTGAATTCAACCTGAATTCCTGCAAGTCCGAAAAATCTGGAGAGCGTTCACACAAGTCAATCTCTGTGAGCTTTAGAAGACGTGAAGAATTGGCGATGTGAGCTTCGATATCTCATCGGTGGTGTAGAGTCTAGCAGTAGGACACGCGAGTAACTAGTCCAGCTGGAAGGATGCGGACGTTAGTGGTGAAAATGTCTCTCGAATTTGACAAAATCCAAAGAATAAAAATTGTAAACTGGTGCCTTGATAGACGGAAAACCTAAAGCCATTAAAGATCAGTGTACCAGGTGAAAATATATCAGCACAAAAAGAATAACAAATAATATAATAAGCAGTCGGTATAAAGAGAATTGACCAAAACATCTATATCGACAAATACTGAGAAAATCAATAGGAGAATAAGAAGACATGAAGACCTGGGAAATAAAGTAGAAAATTCTGAGCACTCCAAAAGATTGATAATGCATCAAAGATGACTTCCGTTTACTAAGTGAACTCTCTTCTGCCATTGTTTGGCACCATCCTCGAGCCAACCACTGTGGTGGAGACTTCTTTATCTAGCCTAGTCTACATTGCCCCCTCAGTTGTGCGCAGTGGTAGATGCCCAGTTTATATATGTACTTATTACATGGGGTAGAATATATATAAAGAACGCATCTCCCGTCAAAATAGGCGCCAAAACTAGACGGCATCTAATTTCCCATTTATATACACTTATAGACAAAACTTAAGGAAGCTTTAGCATGTATATCAGGACAATAACTATGAAAGATAATACAGTGACCTTTATTGAAGACACACGAGATAACTAAGTGTGAACATATTTGCCTTAAAAAAAACAGACGACCGGCGCATCAAAGAACTTCCACTTCCTTAATGCTTGTCCATGAGTGTATATTTGTAATATATATATTCTCTATGTAAATATAATATATATAGTTTTAAATATAATCTCCAATTTATGAATATCCAAGAAAAGGAGAGCTTTAAATATATTTCAATGTTTATATTTCAAATAGCTACTCTGCCCACAGGAAATATTTGTTTGTTTTTTCCATACATAGATCACCTTTACACCTTCTCACATAGTTTTTAAACTTATAATATCGGGGGGGGGGGGGGGTTGACTCGAAAGTTAGCTTTTTGGTTATCTAGTTGTACAAAAAATGTTATTTTTCTTTATTGTAAGTTTTGTTTTAACATTTAACAACAAATTTTACCAAATATGATATTTATAGCTAAAACATTCAAAATATGCAGTTAGATGCGTAAAAGGTTTGTTGTCCTAACTAAACGACGTCGTAGATAATTCGCTCGATGTGGTCCCACATTGTCAGTTGGGAAGTTAGCCAACAAACACAGCTGAATACCCAACTTGGCAAATCTGAACCATACACTCTAAGTATCAACAACCATTCAAGCAACAAGCCCTTATCGTAAATTGTCTGAAAGCTTCTATGAATATTTTTAACTGGACGAATGGCCCGGGCAACGCCCGGGTTTTACCCGAGTGCGAATATATTTTTAAAACGTTGTCTTGGGTGGTCGCTATAGACAGGGTGGTCTGTATAGACAGGTGTATGTATCACACAGCTGATAACAGGGTTGTCTAGAGTGGCCGCTATAGACAGGGTGGTCTGTATAGACAGGTGTATGTATCACACTGCTGATAACAGGGTTGTCTAGAGTGGCCGCTATAGACAGGGTGGTCTGTATAGACAGGTGTATGTATCACACTGCTGATAACAGTGTTGCCTAAAGTGACCGCTATAGACAGGGTGGACCGTATAGACAGGTGGATGTATCACACAGCTGATAACAGGGTTGTCTAGAGTGGCCGCTATAGACAGGTGTATGTATCACACAGCTGATAACAGGGTTATCTAGAATGGCCGCTATATACAGGGTAGTCTGTAAAGACAGGTGGATGTATCACACAGCTGATAACAGGGTTGTCTAGAGTGGTCGCTATAGGCAGGGTGGTCAGTGGTCGCTATAGACAGGGTGGTCTGTATAGACAGGTGGATGTAACACACTGCTGATAACAGGGTTGTCTAGAATGGCCGCTATAGACAGGTGTATGTATCACACAGCTGATAACAGGGTTGTCTAGAGGGGGGCAGGAAGGACACGTGTTCGCCGGCAGCCAATGGGCGCGCATTCTATCCGTGAGCTTCAGACAGAATAAGGCAATTATATATATAGATACCTGTGTTTAAAAAGATGCGGCGTTACCTTTTGTTTTTCGGCCAATGAACGATCGCTGAGAGGGTACAACAACAAAGCCTTTATTTAGGGAATTCCGCCCCATATAGGATTCGCCGTATTTACACATCAGCGAGGGTACAAATAGTTTCTTTCGAAAAATAAAAAATGTGTTGAACAAAAACAAAAAAAAAGTGTTGACTGTACATATTTCAAGCTACTATTTCTAATTACTATATGCAAAACGTTCAATTGTGTTAATTGTATATAATTTCAGATATACACGCAATTATCCTAATTGTGGATATGGCGTGTCTCCCAACTGTTAAATAAAATAAAAAATCCTTGGCAATATTTATAAATAATAAACAAAACGGCTTTCGAAGATGAGTTTTGTAGCAAGAAACTCCTCCTAGAAGTTTTATTTATAAATAGTTTCTCTCAACAATGACACAAATCGTACGGGCTTCTAATTGTTAAAGATACTGTTTGACCGATACGACCAAAATATGGCTCATAAACTCTAGAAATCGGCAACTATACATAAATAAATATTAACTTCTATTCGATACAATTTCGGTGTTCGTTAAGACGGACCGTTATTAATGGATCTATTTTTGGTTTCGGGATTTGAGGATGGTACTGGGTTTACCGATAAGTCCATAGATCCCATTCTCTAGGAAACCTATAGAGAAACCCGGGAACAAATACGTCAAGATGATGAATCTTCTCTTCTTTCTTATCTCCATTCAATCATATTAAGGTATCAAGCTTGAGACTTTTGATGGTGTCTGCCGGGGAAGAGTAGAGCTCATCAATGGATGAGTCAATACAGTCAATAATGTGTTTTGGGGTTGTAGGTTGATCAAAAAGGATAGTATGTGCTTACACAGTGATGGATAAATTATAGTGATCATCTATAAGTGGACTGTAGGTGACTGAAGGACACTGTATGCCCTCGTATATAATTTGTACATTATTACAAGGAAAGTTGGGAGATTCTTCAGAATGAAAATGTTGATAAATTTAAATGCCACCGTTTTAAACACTTAAACCTAGCTAGTGGAAACAGAATGTTCGATACCCAGAAGTTCAAGAAAAACCACAAGGAATTTGGCTCAAATTAGTCAATTTGCGGCGTGCTATGAAAAAAAAAAAAATCTTAAATATTGGATAGATGCAGAACGTCTAAAAATAGTTGAACGCGGACACATTGTGGAATCATTTGTTCTCTGTACTAAATTGTACATTCATGCCCAGTTTTATGATAATCCACTAGTTCCTCTTGGGTGTCTAGCACTTTTAGTTTTCCACTAGTACGCTGATAAACAACATCCAGCGTCAACTTTTGCCAATACCTTCTCCAATGAAAATGTCCAATCAACACTCGCTGTAATTGTGTTTCTAGAAAGGTGTGTGGGGGAAGTTGGGACCGTTCACTGGGAGTGGGATGATGGGGGCGTACGTGTGAATCAGCTCGACAGTAAGCTAATCAAGTGTACTCACGCATACATCCAGGCGTAGGTTGCCCGAGGTACCCCAGAAGAGACTGGCCAGCGCCCGGGCGTTCACTCTCCGCATGACTGGATCGACTGCGGCGGTGGTGGTGACGGTCGAGTCGCTCGACGGGGTCCCGCGGTCGGCCGGTTGACCGACGTCTAGCGCCATAGGGGAGCTCGGGCTTTGTGACGGCTGACCGGCCATAGGGCCGTTTGACGGGTGCTGCCCCGTGTCTAGGGCCATAGGGGAGTCCGAGCCGTGTGACGGTTGTCGTCCTGCATCTAGGGTCCATAGGGAAGCTCGGGGGTTGTGACGGCTTGGTCCAAAGGAGAGTTTGTGCCGTGTGCCATCCGGCCCCTAGAGACGTGAGGGGGCTGCCGTCCAGTGTCTAGAGCCAGAGAGAAGCTCGGCCGTTGTGGGCGCTGCCAGCGTCTAGGGATGTTCGAGACATACCTCGGAAGGAAACAAACCCTGGACAAGACAAATTTGTAAATAGAATCGTCCCCCCAATCGTCAGAGAGACAACAATGGCCATGTTGTAAAAATGTCCCCATTGTTTACTAACGAGATGATGTTACCCAGTGAACCAATGAGAAAACCTGACATCGGCCCAGCGTTCAACACATGTTTGTCATATATACTCGAGTTTTAATTTTAAAACAAAAATGTAAAATATTTTATCCCAAACTCAATAAAGCATAAAAACAGACTTCTTTTTATTTAAAACAAAAGATCCAAACGTATTTTTTCTTCTTTTAATATTGATTCAGCATTTCACGCTCCGCTGGGTAAGTTAATTTGTAGGGTTCGTTTTTTTTCCATTCTAGGGGAAAGTCAGGGGAGTTGATAGATTCCCTGTTGGGATGGGCAAATGTGGCTATTAAATAAAACCTGGGTGTGCTTCCTTTCTGTTGAATATTGGTGGAATAAATGAGATTTAGGAGAGCTCGGAGGTATCGTGGACAACATGATCTTAGCCCTCATTGGTGGAAAATCGGACAAATGACGCGAACTGGAGATAACGTGTTTCCTAAGTCACTCCCCCATTTGTCAGAAGATTCAATCCTCCAAAGCGAAGAACGTCTAAGAATTCAGCAAGATGGACAAGAGTGTAAAGAGTTATTACTAGAGGATATATATATATATAAGCACACCTGATGAAAGGTGATTGGTGGAGGAGTAATATAAACCCGGGATCGAGTTCCGCAGTGGGCACATGTTTATGTGCTTCAATGGACCCTGATTCTTGCACAAGTCCAACCCCACCAGTGAGTGCAAGTAAACAAAAGGGGTTCTGGAACACTTGTAAGTGTAGCAGTCGAACTGATTTCTACATGTGTAGAATGTAGTAACAGTAAAACCATTCTCTAACTACTCACTATGATTATCATGGCCTGTACCATAGTATTTGGGGGGGGGGAAACATTTGTTTACGTAGCGCGCGCTGGTGTGTGAAAATAGGAATTCATTAATAAATTATATAACGTGATAATTATTTTCTCTCACCTCAGAATATAAATACAAATTGTTCTGTTAACGGTCTAATTTACATACTCGGAGTTAAAACTATATTTCAGTTCAAAGTATTAGAGACATACACACTTCAAATACAGTATATCTGGAAAACGTATTCGGAACGTAGGCAATGTTATAAACCAAGTAAGGTGGTGTACTCCGAGATGTCAGCTACGACGGCTCCAGAGACCTAACTCTATACGGTGTCTTATATTCCGGCAATATGGACAACCTGACAGCCGTTACATATCCCAGGGTGGCTTCATCCCGACCACACTTAAAATTCATGGACAAAACTAAAGAAAGTTGTACCTTTTAGCATGTATATCGGGATTCAGACAATAACTCTGAAAGATATTACAGTGACCTTTATTGAAGACACACATATATACACTCATGGACAAACCTAAAGAAAGTTGTACCTTTTAGCATGTATATCGGGATTCAGACAATAACTCTGAAAGATATTACAGTGACCTTTATTGAAGACACACATATATACACTCATGGACAAAACTTAAGGAAGTTGTACCTTTTACCATGTATATCAGGATTCAGACAATAACTCTGAAAGATATTACAGTGACCTTTATTGAAGACACACATATACACTCATGGACAAAACTTAAGGAAGTTGTACCTTTCAGCATGTTAATCGGGATTCAGACAATAACTCTGAAAGATATTACAGTGACCTTTATTGAAGACACACATATATACACTCATGGACAAAACTTAGGGAAGTTGTACCTTTTAGCATGTATATCGGGATTCAGACAATAACTCTGAAAGATATTACAGTGACCTTTATTTAAGACACACATATATACACTCATGGACAAAACTTAAGGAAGTTGTACCTTTTACCATGTATATCGGGATTGAGACAATAACTCTGAAAGATATTACAGTGACCTTTATTGAAGACATACATATATACACTCATGGACAAAACTTAAGGAAGTTGTACCATTTACCATGTATATCGGGATTCAGACAATAACTATTAAATATATTACAGTGACCTTTATTGAAGACACACATATATACACTCATGGACAAAACTTAAGGAAGTTGTACCATTTAGCATGTATATTAGGATTCAGACAATAACTCTGAAAGATATTACAGTGACCTTTATTGAAGACATACGAGATAATGAAATGGAAACAAAATTGCATTTGTCTTCTTTGAAAAAAAAAATTAATAAACGACCGGCGAAATCAAAGACTTTCCACTTCCTTAAGTTTTGTCCATGAGTGTATATCGCGTTCAAGTTTCATCCAATTATGGTAAATATTGTGAGAAACGTATAACACAAGCATTTATTCTAAATGTATTTCTCCTTATATATCTCTTCCTATCCTGTCTCCATAAGTCCAATTCTTCTCCATTCACTTCACCCTCCAGAACTTTCGTCATTAATCCATTTCCACACGATGCATGACTTAAATAGAACCGGTACCTATCGTTAGGAATTCAGCTATCCTCTTTGAAGAACTCCAAAGTTGACACCAAAGTACGACAGCGGTGATGCAAGAACACAGTATAGGCACCGTCAGAAATTGATTACCAAACTACGACAAGACAAACGGACCCGGGGCCATGTCGGTTGCTTTAATTACCACAGGTCGATGATCTCGTCTGCGACGGATCTGCCTTTCCTACGTCATCTTTCAAGTTTCAAAGTTCGAGAAGTTGTGAATGCACAATTAGTCGGCATTGGTCCCTAACTCCTATAATAGCGGCTTGATCTGTCTAGCTACTATATTCTATTCTATATACAGTTACGAGCGTCATGCGTTCTTAATAATTTTTCATCTCTGTCACAGTTTGCTTTTTTTTTTGGAATGGCGTTCTCCTATTGGTTGGCTACGATCACGCCACCTTTGCCCCCCCCCCCCCCCCCCACTTGCTTTTTCGTTTTTGTAACTATTGTGTTGGAGCGGGTCGCTCCTTAAATAAATGCATATATTAGTTAGTAACTAAATGGAATCCTTTCTTTCTTTTTCCCAGTAAGAGACGCCTACGGAAGCCAACAGTACATAGACAGATAAAGCACATAGGCTATAGTTATTAACTAATATATGCATTTATTTAAGGGCGCCAATTTATAATTGTAACAAATAGTATTTGAATAAAAACATTCAATCGGGTAAAACACGGGCGTTGCCCGGGTCATTCGGCTAGTTATAATATAAAGGTCACTATAATATCTTTCAGAGTCATTGTCTGGATCCCAATATACGTACATGCTGAAAGGTATAATTTACCTAAGTTTTGTCTCCATGAGTGACGTATAAGTCTTAATGTTTTATATACACTCATGGAGACAAAACCTTAGGTAAATTATACCTTTTAGCATGTATATTGGGATTCAGACAATAACAGGCAAAGATATTACATATTATTGAAGACACACGAGATAACCAAGTGTGAACAAAATTGCCTCTGTCTTCTTAAAAACACAGACGACTGGCGATATCAAAGGCTTTCCACTTCCTTAAGTTGTGTCCATGAGTGTATGTAGGTGCATATATATGCATATGGGATCTCTGCTTTATTCTCTCGTTGATTGGCTTTCTTCAGCTTCCTAGCGCCCTCTAGGTGACGCATGCGACGATCATTTCTCCTGTACTACCGTACGGCCGGTGTTGCGCTATAGGATGTGATGCAAGGTTTCAAGGATTCAACTACAACATTTTTAATCCTA
>CP092869.1:102727505-102765643 GCA_030710605.1 Cordylochernes scorpioides | reverse complement strand
AATAAATTACCTTTTAAGTTATTGCGTTATTTATTCGTTGGCTTCCTCGTAGGTCATGTTCCGCAGTCTTCGGTCCTCTCTCGCTCCAATAACCAATCAATATATATGTACAATAAAATATTACAAAAGGAATAAAACTATAAAAAGGAATGATGATAATCTAAATAATCTTTTTTAAATAAATATAAATATCATAGAATATTTTGAATAAATGTAGGGGCGCATTGATGCAACAATATAATTTACCTTTCGTACACAATGACTTTCTGGAATTTATTTCGGAAATGAAAGGATCAATTTCCTTTCTTCTTAGCATATGTCCAATTTAGAAAGAGGAGATCATATATCGCCGCAACTCATTTTATTAACGCGATTAAAGGAAGCTTTCGGGCAAGCCCTTCTTCAGCTAACTATAGTGTACAAACAAGGCAAGCGAGAGAGAGATTTTATATCGTTTTTAAAGAGGAATCTATGTAAATATAGTACAAACATATCTTAAAGAAATTTACATAATTGAATAAATATAAAGAATCAACTATAAAACAGTTCAAAGGATTTAGTGGAGAGAAAAATGGAATGGCTATTGTTTTATATGGCTTTTGAAGATCTTAAAGTCTTAAAAATCTTCAAAAAGCCATATAAACACAATAGCCATTCCATTTTTCTCTCCACTAAATCCTTTGAACTGTTTATAGTTGATTCTTTATATTTATTCAATTATGTAAATTTCTTTAAGATATGTTTGTACTATATTTACATAGATTCCTCTTTAAAACGATATAAAATCTCTCTCTCGCTCTGCCTTGTTTGTACACTATAGTTAGCTGAAGAAGGGCTTGCCCGAAAGCTTCCTTTAATCGCGTTAATAAAAAGAGTTGCGGCGATATATGATCTCCTCTTTCTAAATTGTCGAAATCCGCAATCCGTTTACCATGAATATGTCCAATGTTTCATCCTTCGTTTTATTATGTCGTCAGAGATATCAGCATGGTATTGGAGGGAAGGTTTGTGAAGTAAGAGATGATCTTACAGTGGGACAAAACAGACAGGTTTTATAAAATAAAGTAAAATTATAGGGTCCAATATAGCAACAAAGAACCTCCTAGACACAACAAAAGAGCTATAAAACACATACCTATATATTTATACTATGAATAAGTATGTTTATATCCCAAGTACACGTGGTAAAGGCCATGATATATTATGGTGAATGGATAGCGACTGCCCTTTACTCTAAGGCACCATAGTATCCCGTTGAAAACCAAGGCAATTTGAATCGATGGTTTTGGCGAATTGAGTAGGTACACAAGGACTGATTCACCTGGGATTACAATTACAATTATTTTATTTCCAAAGCGCTATATCCCGCAAGGGATACTTGCGCCAAACAAGGAGAAAAGTTTATTTACATAAGTTATTTACATTATTCAACACATGAAAACATTAGAGATCCAGATTTTGTAGAAAGTTTAGAATGTATTTACAAAATGAATTGAACTTTAAATATGATTTTTTCATCGGAAATCAATCGTTAAGTTCACAAACAACTAGTTCATTCTTCATTTATAATCTTGAAATGCCTGGGCAATCGATCAGTAGATGTCTTGAGTTTGTTCCTCAATACCACAAAAACAACTTGAGTCAGGAAGAACTTGACCATTCCTATTTGAGTAAGCTATGTTATGGTGATGTTGTTTACCTCCAGCGCGGGCGGGTCAGATGGCCGCTGGAAGACTCCCGGAGACAGGCTAATAGATTCTCGGGAAAGAAGGATGCGGCGACAATCGATCTCGGCCAAATTAAGGCAAATTCCTCGATCGTCCAAGTGTCTATCTATCGGCCCACTGGCCTCTCATACTGCAACTGTCTTTGAGCCAGTCTGGATTGTACCTTTCTGAAACATCCGCCAGAATGTCTGGATTATAACCATACCTGTTCCGACCTCTCGCCAAAATCCACACAAGACATTAACAAGACTATCCTTCCTGTAATATCGCCAGGAATTTCTGGATTTTAACCATAGCTGCTCTAAATCTGCTGACAAGCTGAACAACATGGCAGGTCCTGTGGCTAGATTGTTTAAACAGAATCTATCACTCCTTCGTTCGATGTTGATATTTCCCTGGGTACAATCTAGTATCGTACGTTGATAGGGCGGGCACCTATACTATCCATATTTGGCTAGGTCGTGGAGGCAAATAATTGGTCACAAATCCGTCAGGCCGTTTGAATGCTCCAATCAATAAAAGCCGGTGCTGTGCTCCCATTGTCTCATTCTCTCTCCTGGTGAAGAAAAAAAAACAAAAATAAAAATTCCCGGGGGATCAATTCGCCAAGACCAATTTAATTTCTGCCGAGTGATTAGCAAGGGTTGCCGGATTGAATATTTTTAACAGACGTTGATCAGTCCCATCACTGATTAAATCTTGGCAATCCCATTTTCACAGATTGAAAAACTTTTTTCAAGCTTTCTTTCACAAATCTACACTTTTTTATATATATATTTCTTTTTTAGAAAAAAAAACTGTGAAAATAATTTAAATAATTAAACTCTTTATTTTGCCTTTTTTTAAAATCTTTTAAATAGAATCATTTGCATTCATTTAGAATTCTTTGAAATTATCTTTTGTTTCGTATTTAGGGCTAATCCCCCATTAGGCGGGAACTATTTTCCCGCGTCCTTCTGGAATTGTCGGCTTGGATGTTCTGATTGGTCTATCTTGCTATTACATTCTTTCCTTAGTCCGATTCAACCAATGGGAAATGGAGATCGGACATTTTGTAAATAAATTGAACCCTATTGTGTGTAATACGTACTTTAAACTTACTGTCTATAGGATCTCAGCAAAGCTAACGTGAACAATGTATTTCTCAATCGACCAGTAGCTCTATCATTGTTGGATGTGTGATAACAAACTTGGCGTAGGACAAAAAGACTAATAGATTGGGCGATGTTTTCTGTGTTATCATCTGTCCACTACCCATTCCTCCCTTACATGGCGGAACTTATTTTGGACCGTTGTTCTTTGTTTTTATTCGATTCACACGATTTCGGGGTTTATTATTGGGTGCGCAAAAATGTTGACTTCGCGTTTTTATATAACTCATTATAAATTTGAATAAACAAACGTTTACCTATTGCTTTGTTTTGCATCGATTTCTGCGTCTTATAAAGTTAAGCTATTTATATGTAATACTTGTTATAAAATCATATGTGCATTTTTATTTTAAGCTCTTTAGATGTCTTGTGCCTGGAAAGTCTCATTTGCGGGAAGCTTTGGTTTTCATCTTCAACCTCAGGAGAAACGCAACCGAAGCTCATCAAATACTCTATATAGCGCCTATTGAACCATTGCTTTCATTAAGAACCTGTCAAGAGTGGTTTGAACGATTTAAATCTGGAGAATTTGACGTCAACGACAAGGAATACGGAAAGCCACCAAAATTTTTATTGTATGAAGACGATGCGCAAACACAAGAACAGTTAGCGGCTTCTCTCAACGTCACTCGACAGGCTGTTTCACTTCGTTTGTAAGCTATGGTAAAGATCCAGAAAGAAAATGGTTGCCTCACGAATTGACTGAAAATAACAAGGAAAATCTAAGAAGGATATCTGGAAATCCTTATGGAAAGGTTTCAAATAAAGTCTTCATCGAATTATGACTAGGGATACAATGGGTGTATTTTGACAATCTGAAGGGCAAGATATCATGGGTAGACCCAGCCGACAACTTCGACCACCAAACCCAATATCCACGGCAAGAAGGTTCTGTGCATCTGGTGGGATCAGCACGGCATACTTTACTACGAACTTCTGAAACCAGGCGAAACAGCCACTGCCAATCGCCTACAACAACGATCAATGCAGTTACGCCAAGAAATCGCAGTGAAAAGATCAAAAGGGGCGCGAAGACATGGCATACTGCTTAGACCACATGACGCACAATCGGTAAAAGACATCCTGAAAGACTTCAAATGGAAAGTCACCCGCCATACTCTCCAGACACCGGATTATCACCTCTTCTGGTCATGGGCTGGCTGAGCAGCGCTTCCAGAATCTCGAAGAAGTTGAAAATTGGCTTGATGAAAGGATTGCCTCGAAACCAAAACTTTTTTTTAATGATGGCCTCTATAAACTACCCAAATTTTGGGAGAATGTTGTATCTAACACAATGACAGTTATTTTTAATAAATGTCTAGTGATTTTTTTTTTCAATACCATTAGATTTTCTATCCGAGAAAAAAAAACGCGGAGTCAAACTTGCGCACCCAATGAAGTTTACTTGAGGATAAAAACAATAAATATTGAAATTAATAAAATGCAAACCTTTGAATGAATGTATATCTACATTATATATAGGTAGGAAATGGAATTCTTAATGTTTTCTTTTCCTATGTATAGATGGCGCTTTACATATATATATGTACATATGTGAAAAATATACCCATTTCTTGATTTCTCAGGAAGCCTCTGGGACTAAAATTTTGGTCGTAGAGGTAACAATCTGCACCACGCAGATGAGGGCCAACAGCCCGAAACGCGTTCGTGGTTGACTTGATTTATCAAGAAATTGGGTTGGCCAATATCACAGAACAAGTTAAATAAACGTTTAGTTTATTTTTGTTACACTAGGTGGCGCTCTTCCATCTAGAAAAGCCCATGTGATAGCGGTCAGAATATTTCCATTTTTTGAAAAAGTAAAAATAAAAATCAGGTAAAAAGTTTATTTTGATTTAATTTTGCAAGATTTCGAGCGAATATACTGCTCTTCAACGGGCTGATATTCTATGTACAATCTCTAAATTATCTTCTAAATAATATCAGCCCGTTGAAGAACAGTATATTTGCTCGAAAACTTGCAAATTCAAAATAAAAAGAAACCTTTTACCCTGATTTTTATTTTTACTTTTTCAAATAATTTCTGGATAACTATTGCTCACATATGCCTTTTTTTGTTTTTAATATGTACATATATTAGAAATATCGTTTTATTTCGCTCCGAATAGAGAACGTTTTGATCCGTGAAACACCGGAACGAACAAAACCAGGAAGCAGCCTGAATATTATATTAAACAAGTCAAATGATCCCAGTACAATTTAAGTTTTGTAAAATATTTTCATGGAGTTTGGCTTTCTCACGCCCTTACGGCCTTAAATGCCCATGTGTTGATTTTCCAAGAAACCTCAAGACCAGATTATTTAATCATTGAGGTACAGCCTGCACTACTATATGAGGGCCAACAGCCCGAGGCGTGTACCTGGTTGGCCTTTCCTGATTAACAAAGAACGAATATTTGGGCCAAATTAGGAATAATTGAAAACAAAAATGAATAATTGATATTTATTCCGATAGATTGCGTAAGCCATCAGAAACTTTTAGTTACACTATCAGAAGATGCCTTTCTCTGTATTATGTACGAATTTACCAGAACTGGTGGCTTATTTACTGATCGGAATATGAGCGTTCTCTCTGTGTGCTGAGAAGCTATCGAGTGGTGTTTGAATGGATTTATTAAAAGGGAGAGGTGTGCACCTGCGCCTAAACACCACAAAACCCACCGCCATTGATCAATATTTCAATCCTAAACACCATTTCTATCTGTGATGTTGTCACAATCTTCTCACCGTTTAAAATAAATAAAATCGGATAATATTGTAAAATTGCATTATTGATGACTTGCACCATTTATCGGAATATCAGCTAAAATTGGTCACAAAATCCACCATGTACTGGCTGTTGGCCCACGTCAGTGTAGCTGTACGTTAACGACCCACGGGGTAGTCACACAAATCCTTACAACTCAATAAAAATACAATTTATGATGGAAAATTCTGGTGGAAAAAGAAGAAATAGCAGCGATGACTTATAGGGGATAGGAGAGACATTTTCTCAACGGGATTCTATCACATTGTATGTGAGAAATCGAACTGGTTCTGCATGTGTAGGCATTTGGGGTGAATTTAAGAGTATAAACAATCTCTAGCCATGGTTATCACGGCTATCTGTACCACGTACTTAGGATAAGTTGAGAGAAAGTAGGTGAACACTAGAATTAAGTTCCGTTATGGAAGTACCTCGCGTTGATCAGATAAATGGAGGAGAATTGTTTCCTTTAGGTGGCTTCCTCCTTCCGTGTCGGAGATGTCTGGGTGACAACTAGGGACATATTGTCCGAGATACAACACTGCTAGCAGCCTACTGATGTGACATATTGTCCGAGACTGCTAGCAGTCTGCTGATAGCGTTCAGTAGTTACGAAGGTGACATGGGACATTGTGCCTAGATATTACATAGGTAATGTTGAATCTAGCGATACATCTATATATATAAAAATCAATGTTTGTATGTTTGTTTGTATGTCGGTATACAAATTCGCAGTAGTTCACTAATTCAAACTAAAATTTCCATACATAGGTAAAAAAATACGGGGAAGACGATAGGCTATTTTAAAAAATATATAAATCAATTATTAAAACTATATATTCTAATTATTCTACTTAGCTCACGAACAGCGCCCTCTATCAAAGATTAGATTAAATTATGCTGATGCAAACAAATAGATAATGCTAATAACAAACAATTATAAAAAAATCTTATCTAAATATATATCACTCGGGTAGATATGCACACGGGTCAATCCCGGGCGAAGCCCGGGTCACCCGTCTAGTTTTTTATAAATATTTACCATTTATCTTACGTTATAAACCAACAAATTCTACCTCTGACGATCTTACTGGAATGATAAAAAAAAAGGGCTTGGCTCATCAGTGGAGAACCCTCTCTGCGATTTCACCAAATTAATCTTCAGACCGCTCGCTACTAATGTATTAGATTGTTTTTCTTATATACCCTGCATTTAGTAAGGAAGACAGCTTAGGGGGAACCTATGGACATAAGCTTATAGGTCTGTAGAGGTGCTTACATATAATTACGTTTTTGTTTTTAATATAAACACCTGGCCATTTTCATTCTTATTTCCCATATAATAATACGTATAAGTTAAGCCCCTGTCATCAATAATTTCTATCATTGCAGTAAGATGTGCACATTTTGAGATGATATATTTATCACAAGAAACATAAACATAAGAAACATTTGTCTCTATATTTGTAAATATGCAATAGCGCGCAATCTAAGTGTCAAATTTCTACAAATGCAGAGAAGCATCTTCCCATAGTTTTCGCTAAACACAACACAAGAATAACCCTTCCAGTACATGAGACAATATATATGAACAGAATAAACAATGCAATAGTTGTAGGTTAGATCTGGTGGATTATAATGGTGAAATCACTGGGAAGGTTCACTACTGATGAGCCAAGCCTTCCCACAATTATTTTTTTTTAAATATTCAGTTCACTAATTGTATAAATTCGTCTTTTATTTGAAAAACCAATATCGTTAAATGATTCCATATTTGTATAGATGTTTGTATAGAAGGCGTTTCTTTTATTATCATCTCTTCATATATTTCCTATAAACATTCATTTATTCATTTCTATAAAAATAGATTATTTGTGTCCACAAAGCTTTTGTTGTTTTTATTAACCTTTAAATAAACCTTCACCGTGCGCGTTAGTTTCTATACCTAAACATCAAAGTAAACCTTAAAAAACGATCAATACTAGTGTACATATTTGCGCGCACACATATCCAATAAATAACTTTATTTCCAAGTTCCGCTGTAAATACCGTAGACATTATCTGATATGTAGTGACTGAAGGACATGTGATTGGTTCATTTTTATTCCGGTAGATGGCGATATGTTTACACAATAGAAACAGTGTAAATAGGCGTAGTATCGAACACTATGCAAATAGGGGCAGAAATCTGGATATGTAAATAGACAGAAGATTCTAATGTAGGAGATGTAACGTTTTGGCTCTTTATTCCTTATAAAAATCGATATAAAATTACAAGGAAAACACATGTTTATAAGGGAGAGACTAAACTACAGTTTAACCATTATTTAATCCAGTTTTTACATTACTTTATATTATTTAATGCCTACACCTATGTACAATAATTTGATGTGAAATTTGCACCAGAATTTAAAACAATTGGTAAACTCCCAACCACGCGCCGATATTGTTCTATTTCAATCAGAGGGAGAAAGAACACAGAGCGAATCAAATTATTCTTAAGTCTACAAACATTTCAATTTTGGACTTCCCAGATTACGTTGTTAGAATCTGAATGAAAACGGTTTAATGATGTAATTTAGAGGTAATGGCAACTCGCCCCAGGATTGGCTAACGATGCGCTGTACACGAAGAACCAGGAAACAGATTTGATATTCCGAAATACGAGACATTTCTCGTTAAACGAATTCTAGGCTAGAATCTTAATGAACTTCCTCTCTGTCAGTATTGCTGAACAAGGATTTCCTACCAGAGAAGTACCAGGGCTATCTGTACGTCCAGTACCCCGCCCAATTAGTGAGGTACCGCAGCTGCTAATCCTTCTCCCGCCTGCCCGCATTAAATCATAACTAACTAACTAACTATCAGAATAAATTATACTTGCTCTACCCCAATGTAACCATTTCAAGCACGATTCGTCTCTCACAGCTCAACGGACGGTTAACAACCGTTTAAAAGAGTTGATTTTCCCACATCACTCCATATGCAAAAAAAAAAAAAAAATGCTCCAATGGCCACCGATTCTTACAAAAGTCCAACCCCACCAGTGAGTGCAAGTAACCAAACGGGGCTCTGGCACATTTGTAAGTGCAAAGTCGAACTGCTTTTCACAATTGTAGACATGTGGTGCGCTTACAGTAAAAGCAGTCGCTAACTACCCACCATGATTATCATGGCCTGTACCACGTGTACTAGGGATAATTAGAAAAAAACTCCATATGCAATTCAAGCTTTCATGAAAATGATTTCCCATGTAAGACCGGACGGGTTGAGTCAAGGAATGACTTGGAGGAGATGGTGTCTGTAGTCCTATAGATAGGACTGAGCTGGATTGCCAAATCTATAGATGAATTAGTCTGTTTTTGTTCCACTGTTTGAATCATAGTTTGGTGACGTACATCAAATATGCAAAATGGTTTTATCCAAATTAGTCGATATATTTTTTTAAGCCCGTTGAAGAGGGATTATCACTTGAAAGCTAGCGTTTTAAAATAAAAAGAAACTCATTGTGAGAAAATATTTTGTAATTTAAAAAAAAAAAACTTTACATTTCCTTAAATTTTATTTATGAGCGTAAAAATAGAGAAAATGATTGGTAAATAGAACATCTAGTGGTCCTACACTACTTAATCTATGAATGTAAGGTTTGTATTTCTGTTTTCCTATTCTTGCATGGAGTAAACAGCTTGGAATAGATTTCAAAATTCATAAATACACTTTTAACTTGCACAAACGACTGGTATAAAAGGTCTATTTTCAACATCCACGAACCGGTATCGAATCTTGCATTGGACTTTTTTTTCTAATGAAAGAATTGCTTCAGCGGCCCACGATTCTTTCAAAAATTCAACCCCACAAGTAACCAAACTGGTACCTAGCGCTTTGTAAGTGTAAAATTCGAACTGCTTTCTATATATGTAGCATATGGTACACTTACATTAAAAACAGTCGCTAACTACCCATCATGATTATCATTGGGATAAATAACACAAACTAAGCATATTTAATTCTGCCAAAATAACGTACAAACCCTTAAGTAAATTGCCTAATCAGAAATAGAAGACATTCGTAAAATGTGAAGACGATATTTGTAATTGAAGCCATCCTTTGCTCGGAAGGCTTTTCCGCGTTATTCGGTCATAATAAACTCGAGTAGTTAGAAGTGTAGTTGTGTCTTTCACGTATTGATGGAAAGGAGGACATAAGTTCCTCAGTAAGTCACGAGATCAAAGAGTAGATCTGGCGTCAATCTACTGGTGGATCGTAGACGACATGACAAGGTTGGTGTTGGTATATACGTTGAGACAGCTAGTTAACTGTTAGTTAGTGAATCAGACGAGAGTTAGGATTGCAAATCACGTCTGCCTGATCCAATCGATTAAAGGATCAGTACCACGTGACCTGGTATGCAACTTTGTAGTGTTCTCCCTGTGTATGCTGTTGCATATTCCCATTTTTTGCATATATACTAGCGTGTTGGGAGAGAGTAAACTACCAAAATTCCTTACCCGTGTGTTACACGGGTTTCGCCTGAGTATATTTTTATCATTGTTTTAACAAATGTATTATTAGAGGTAGCAGCGAAGAGGAATTCGTTATTGTCATCGTAACGTTTTCACTGCCATCGGAATATGTTAATTTCACAATGCTGAAATGTGCTCCTTTCAGATTAGCTTGTATATTTCAAAGTTGAAATAGCTACGGTAAAACCTACTCAACATTCTGTCAATTTTTTAGGTCAAATGTTGTGGGAAGTATAGAAACGAAGCTAAATACACCAGTAAATATCTTATTATTTATTTATTTATTTATTTAGACTTTGACTATAGTACCCTATTTTGACGTGTTTTATATTTAAAATGGAACTAAAGGAAACTGTCGTTGCATTTTGTAGTTGATGTTTCAGTAGATGTAAATACAGGTACCGTCGAAATGGATGCAAAAATACTACGTTAATTCATTGGCCATCTGCAAACTGGTGGACTCGGGTCGGTGACACAACACCAGCTTTGGCAAACTCAGAACGTCCATCTGAGGTTTCAGATTAATGGTCCAGGTCGAGGTTTGATTCGATGAGATCCACAAGGGATTGACGTCAGGATTTTCCTAAGAGTTGTTTATCTGGCAAAGCTTGTGGTTACAAATGGCGGATAGTTTGCATGTGTTTTAAAGGGAGAAGCGTACTTTCTTTTTATAGATCGCTTTCCTCCAGTCAACATGTTGTGTCCTCGTTATCTATGCAGAGTCGTCTCAATATGCAAATAATGTCTGTTAAATCTCCGTCATAGCTGTGGATGAACGTATTGTCCGAAAGCTCGCATCTCTTTAAACAACCTTTATTTTAATACAATTATACATTTATTTATTTTATCACTTTAATTTAGGTATATACAATTAAACCTCTCTATAGCGTTCGATTTTAAATACGTAGTACGATGCAATTTATATTAAAAGTGACCTGTCTATAGCACCCCCTCTCTATATCACCTCTCTATTTTGGTGAGTCCCAAGAGGGGGCGCTATAGACAGGTGTAACTGTCTATAATCTTATATAATGTTGTCCTTCTCAACCTCTGGGTGAAACGGATGATTCATTCAGACCCAAAAGCTCTCAATATATATTTTTTAAATTTGCTATAAGTCATTCAATTCATTTTGTGTCAACATGTATATCCTGAAATTGCTATATTTCTCAAATATATAATCTTATAACTATTTAAGAAAAAAAGATATTATAATTAATTATAATAACCTTTGGTAAACATAATTTTCTTCTCTCTGCCACTATGGAGAGATGATCAATACTTGCACGTAAAACTTCCAACAAATCGCGACAACATTTAAAACGGCGGTCACAGGTTGTGACAGTTTTACTTGAAACATTTAGTTTGCGAGTTATCCCAGTATCGATGTGTGTGGTATTTTATTGATTCTATTTTACAAGCTTTCGAGGCGTCCCTTTATCAAACAAAGTTATAAGTGTGTATGTTATATTAAAATATTTTATTTAAAATTATGTTATATTAAAGTATTATTTTATTTAAAATTATATTTCATCGATTCAAATACTCTGTTAAATCGACCGCCAGAGGTCACGCTTTCCCTATAAAAACTCATTGTTGTTGTTCCCCGTTGGCCGGCTCAAAACTTTTGTACATTATGTAAATAATATTTTGTTTTCCTTATTCTACTCGCCTTAAGCCAGGCATTACTTTTATCAAATTATTTTATTATTTCCACGACTGCATCACCATTACCATAATCCTCAAGATAATTAAATACAAGCAGAAAATCTCTTTTTTTCTCTCTATATATAATATGTATGTCATAATTTGTATATAATTAAATGCAACCCCGACCCACTATGTATGTATCATGTATGATTTTTCAAAGATTTAATAAAAGAATAAGGTAAATGGAGGAAAGAAAGTAACAAAAGACATAGAAAGTAGATCTAGAGGAGAGCATATTTATTAATAACGACGCAGTTAACCTTCTGACCCCAGGTCCCTGCGAGCTAAGTTTAAACCAACACTTCCTGGAAAAACAGGACGTATCTAGTGACAAGAAGTTAAAAATGTTAAAGCTAACACCCAATATTTCCGGCAAAGACAGGACGTATCTAATATCCGTCGAAGTTATAAGCGTCAAGCTACCCGACACTTCCTGACCCAGGCCGGGCGTAACTAACACTAAAGGAAGCCGCCGGCCAATCAGAAGATAGCATCTAAACAGGTCAACCAATAGGGAAAGATCATGTGATCATCTCTCAACCAATCAGAGAGAAACTGAATCTTGGTGTTAAATCGGAAAGCAAGAATGGTCAGTTACGTTTTCGCTCTCATAGGAACAACACCTACAGTTGTTCAGTGGCTCTCGCCGAGTTCGGACAGTTGCTCCTTCGCTTCCAACAAGGTAACATCTACTCTAGAGATCTCTCTCCCTCCGCTCATTTCATCTAAATCCCATCATCGCCATGTGATCAACTAATTAATAAGTCAAATCGCTCACCTCTTCTCAAGCTTTCTTCCCTCCAACCCAGTTGCCTTTTATTTCCAAACCTCACCATTCGCATCCAACAACAAGAAACCCCGCAACGATATTGCCACAGAACGGTTAAGTCGACAGAATTCTACAACAGTGTAATACAACAAATATTATAGTGTAACAGCAATTGCATCATCATATTACACAGAGTCGACAGGATAAAGATTATAGAGCTTAATCAGGATAAAGATTATAGAGCTTAATCAGGATGAAGATGGAAATTAACCCAGGCGCCAGCACAACAAAAGGCAATGATAAACCAAGAGAGAAGAAACTGGCAACGAACGGAAAGAAACTGACAACGAACGAAGCGACAAGACACACCCTGGCGACGGTAATTTTAGAACTGACCGCCGCGCTACAAGGGGCAAGATCCACGCAACTGGAAGCGGTCTTCCGGAGCGCCACCCTCGGGACAGCCGACGCCCGCACCGCCGGTACGTGTCCGAACAACCTGACGCCCACCGAGGAGTCGCCACCCGCCATGCCGTACCCGTGCACCCGGAAGCAATCCACGCGACACGGACCCAGTGTACCGACAACGCGATCCACTCGAATGGAAGCAGTACAAATGACTAGATTTCCCTTTCAATTGCGCGGACAGTGCAAAAGGTCCCGATCCGGTCCAACAGATATTCCAAGCCAGCCATCCCAAGCCGAAGACGCCACAGTGGAGACTTTTCGAGACTAAGGTAGGCAATCCACCCAATGACACCATCAAATTGACTTTGGACTTGTATCTGACCCAGAACCTACCATGTACCTTTCTAATTGAACCAGACGCAGGTTCGAACATATTGCCGTATCATTTATACAATAGATTAAAAGCACAACTTCCCAACTTAAGTATTAAAAAACCTTCCCTTGATCTATCCACCCTAAATAGTTTTACGAAAATAATAGGACATTTAACTTTCCCTCTGACAATAGGCCAAATAACCCGTAGAGAGAACTTCCACGTGGTAAATGCATCCTTGCCATTTGGAGTCCTTACCTTAAAAACCCTTTATCAATATAAATTAAAATTAAATTATAATCGCGGCACTATTTTCCAACTTGGCGTCCCATTGTCTAATACTATCTACCACTTTAAACATGTGTCAAATGAATGCAAGCACGGGCTAGGCCAAAACCTGTCCCAAAGGACTCGCACAGCACCCAAAGCTTTCACACATGGAAACCCTTGCCTGCATTCATTGCCCAAACCCCAAATATTTACATGCCACCATTCTAATCTCACACCACGCAACTTTTCACTCAACCCAATTGCCAATACTTTATGCCCACCACATATAAAGCCACCACGACTTCAACCTACAATTCCAATAATGCCCAAAAAAGTGTCCGTACACCGACATAGCTCACCCACTTACCACACAAAATTCACACATGACCACACTTCGCCACGCCATAATTACGCAAATGTACCTCACAACATACACGCACCCATACGCCACCACGCAACAAACACGCACAACCCGCACAACAAACGCAACACGCACGCCAAAAGACAACAACAACGACAAACAAGCGCATGCACAACCGTTAAGAATAATACAATCATCCCGTCTACACAAAACATAGAAAAAATTCACGCCACCAAACAACCACACAATCGAAAAACATTGCGATCTTTCCTAAAAGCTGTGAACGCCTATAAAGAGTTCATTCCGGACCACGCCCGCTTGCGGACACCACTTGTCAACCTTCTAAAAAAGGATGTCGTGTGGGTCTGGGATGACAAATGCCAGAAAGCGTTCACTAACCTGAAAGAAAACCTTACCACACACCCCACATTACACCTTTACCAGGAAGATCTGCCATGCCAGGTGTACTGTAACACCTCAACATTCAGCATTACAGGCGTTCTTAAACAAGTCTACCCTGATGGGAAGACATACACCGTTCAACATTTCAGCCGATCTCTGCGTAGTCACGAGCGAAATTATTCAGACTTGGAACTACAATGCCTAGCCATTGTGGAAAGTGTGGATAATTTCCGCACCTGTCTAAATGGCAGAAAGTTTACAATATTTTCTGACCATCCCGCATTGCAGTGGTTGAAAGAGATCAAAGCTCCGTCAGGCAGATTGTTTCGATGGAGGTTAAGATTATCAAGATACGAATATGAGGTCCGTAGCATAAATGGAGTACAACAATATGAAACGGGCGTTGGAACTCGTATCCCATTTTGTGGCTTCCTAGATGCGCCACTCATACAGAGCCAACAGTTTTCTCCACCGGGAAAATCTCGCGTGACTATGGATCACAATAAACTGCGCACCGTCTCCCGAAAAGGAGTACTTAAAACTATAGTCCCAAGTTCACTTACAACCAGACTCCTTAAGTCCGTACACACTCAACACCACCATCCAAACATCTCCAAGATGACGAGACTCATCTCGTCACAATATTATTGGCAGAACATGACACAAGACATCGCAAAACAGGTAAAAACCTGTCCCACCTGCCGATTCGCTAGAAGAATCGATGAATACAACCAACCTTCACGTAAAAATACCGACACAGGCACCAAAGCAAAACAAGATTCGTACATAAAGCACAGCGTACACACCACACAAACAATGCCAAAATTACCACATCCACGTCAGAGAAACGATCACACATCTCAACCTAAACCAATTACCGCCGACATATCTCTAATAAAACCATTGACGATCAAACAGGAGAACTGTAAACCTGACAACCAGTTCAATCATATCACACCACTCCCTAAAGATATCAGACAGGAGAACTGCGAACCTACCAATCATTCAAATTCTACAATTCATAAGGTTCAAGCAAATATTTCAGAGTCCCCAGTTACAAAAATGTGGACGAACATGGGGCAATATCCTATCTTTCATCTGATTTTTATCCTTTGTTTATTAGTTCTACCGTACAACTGTATCCCAATTTTATTCATTAATTACCTGTTTATCTATGCCATGCCCGCTCAGAAAATCTTCGAACTACAAGAGGTAGTTTTTAATCTAGGACAAGCAGTTTTTAATTTTGGACAAGCAGTTTTTCATTGTGGACAAGCAGTTCTTCATTGTGGACAAACATTTATAAAACTTCTCATAATTTTAGGAACCATCTTCGCAGAAAATCTAAATAAACTCCGAAGAGATAGCAGTAACTGAAAAGATGACCAAACAATGTCGGAGAAATCACGCTCCAAAAACAAGCCCCGAGCCACACCCCAAAATAAATAGACGGCAGGAAATGAGAATTTGAAACACCACGACAGGAAGTGTAGTCCGCGGCGGTTAAATTCGGCCTCTGTAAACAAAGCGGAGCGCCTTCGTCCGATCTCCAATTTCATTCCCTCTCGTTTGCCCGACACACCCCACTTCCGTATCTCTAATTACAATGAGAAGATCCCCTATTGAGGTCAACTGGGAACCTCGCTATGCCACCGATTTTGATTCCAGTTCGAGTCTACATATCGATTTTTACCATCCAATTCCACATCCACGAGACAACACATAGAACTAGCTCACACATTTCTTACACAACCGACTTCTAACATTTTTTCACAACACACACACAAAGACAAAAAATTACACATAAAGGTTATAGAGATTTCCATGTCTCCTGTACACACAGCATAAACACACTTGAGGGCTAGAATCACGTTTTTCACCTAAGTGTCGCTACAGATGAGACAAAAAATTTATAGGGCATAATTGAGCAAGTAAAACATTTATAGGGCAAAATGGAGCAACCAATACATGTAGATCAGGGCATGTAGATACCAAAGGGTTCCAACCAATACACCTTATTTTTCATATCAATCATTTTCATTATTTTCTCTCAATTAAAATTTAAATATTTAATCAATTTATCAATTTATTCAACTTATTACCACTTTTAATCATTAATTATCATTTTTTTTCCAATTAGTTTATATTATCATTTTTTTAATCAATTATCATTCTATTTACCACTTAGCTTAAACTGCCACAACTCAATTATCAACGAAAACTCATTGGTTTTCGATTAAACTAAAAACATTAAATCACCCTTTGTTGTTGAAACCTTTTTATTGTTCATTTTCTTTTTTTTCAAACACTCAACTTTGATTTCGCTCAACCACTTTTATTTTTATTTGATTTCAAAATACCTTATGAAATTTTATTTTTATTTTTATTTTGATTTCTCACAAGCCCTAATAAAATTCCCTCGGTTTCCATTCCCAATCTCGAGCTAGAATAATGGTTAGGCATTTTTTCTTTTTTTTTTCTCACCATTCAACCAAGCACTCAACTTTGATTTCGCTCAAAAAACTTTTATTTTATTTTATTTTGATTTCAAAAGACCTTATGAAATTCCCTCGAATTCTTTTCCAAATTCGAGCAAAAAAAGTAACTAGGCATTTTCCCTTATCACCATGCAACAAAATAATTTTTCTTTTTCAACCAAAAACATTCAATTTTGATTTCATTCAACTATTTTTATATTGTTTTTATTTTGATTTCAAAAACCTTAATAGAACTCCCTCGATCTCCTTTCTTATCTCGAGTAGAATTCGTTTAGGCCCATTTTCCTTTTTTAGCCCACTATGTACCATAGCATTCATTGATTTCTTACAATTAAAAATTTTGATTTCTATTAATTATACTCAACCTATATCATCAACACCATTCTATCTTACTTTTATGTCACCAGCAATGCTTGTATATAGCCCCTCAATACCCACAACTAATTTTCCCACAAAATTATTTTTCACTTTACAGAATTCTCTCAGGCTAACCCCTTCTTGAATTCTTCACATGTAGGGGGCGCATCTGTCATAATTTGTATATAATTAAATGCAACCCCGACCCACTATGTATGTATCATGTATGATTTTCAAAGATTTAATAAAAGAATAAGGTAAATGGAGGAAAGAAAGTAACAAAAGACATAGAAAGTAGATCTAGAGGAGAGCATATTTATTAATAACGACGCAGTTAACCTTCTGACCCCAGGTCCCTGCGAGCTAAGTTTAAACCAACACTTCCTGGAAAAACAGGACGTATCTAGTGACCAGAAGTTATAAATGTTAAAGCTAACACCCAATATTTCCGGCAAAGACAGGACGTATCTAATATCCGTCGAAGTTATAAGCGTCAAGCTACCCGACACTTCCTGACCCAGGCCGGGCGTAACTAACACTAAAGGAAGCCGCCGGCCAATCAGAAGATAACATCTAAACAGGTCAACCAATAGGGAAAGATCATGTGATCATCTCTCAACCAATCAGAGAGAAACTGAATCTTGGTGTTAAATCGAAAAGCAAGAATGGTCAGTTACGTTTTCGCTCTCATAGGAACAACACCTACAGTTGTTCAGTGGCTCTCGCCGAGTTCGGACAGTTGCTCCTTCGCTTCCAACAAGGTAACATCTACTCTAGAGATCTCTCTCCCTCCGCTCATTTCATCTAAATCCCATCATCGCCATGTGATCAACTAATTAATAAGTCAAATCGCTCACCTCTTCTCAAGCTTTCTTCCCTCCAACCCAGTTGCCTTTTATTTCCAAACCTCATCATGTGTCCTGATTATTCCTAACTGTGTGCTTCACTTACCACTCAACGACTGCGCTTCAACCAATCCTCACCATTCGCATCCAACAACAAGAAACCCCGCAACGATATTGCCACAGAACGGTTAAGTCGACAGAATTCTACAACAGTGTAATACAACAAATATTATAGTGTAACAGCAATTGCATCATATTACATGTATATATCACAAAAAAAAAGATTTTCTGTTGATTTTGGAATATTATTTAGATATAGAATTTGCTGATGCTTTAGAGTACATGAGTATGATATAACAGACGTGGTAATATTGATACAAATAGATCAGAATTAGCTTTAATTGTGCTAATGAAGAATATAAAATATACATAATTAGAGAAAGTACTACCTTACTTGAAGCGTAAAGAAGAAAATAAAAGATTACATATTTACATATGTACAAAAAGATTTGAGCCGGCCAACGGGAAACAACAACAATGGGTTTATAAAGGGAAAACCACGACTTCTGGCGGTCGATTTTACAGAGTAGTGTTCGTTCTATAACAATGGAATTTCAAATTGAATTTTATATAACATATATTTGCCATCTAAAAAGCACATGTGCTCGTGGTCAGGAGATGCCTTCTTTATTTTTAATATCAACACCTGACCCACTTATCTTTTATATTTTTCTATTGTTTTTTCATATATATATCTCTTTTTTGGGAAGGATTTACATGTTTAGCCTATATATAAAAATCAATCTACAAAATGATTTTTCTTTCTATAGCCTAGCACATATGTTCAATAAATTATTCTTCTATACCTCGAAATAATATATAAGCCGTCGAGTTTATTTACAGATGTTACCTTGTTTCTCTAGATTTCGGGTTTCTACACCCGTCTCTCTACAGGAGATCAAGTTAACCATACCTATATTTTATGTCCCTCGGTTAGTTGAGAAGGATGTTGAGTTAGACAAAAGATAGTTTTACACACAAAAATCAATGAAAATATTGGTTCACTGGAGATCTGGTATTCTATAGAAGATGGTTCAAACCATCAATTTAACTATAACGCAGTAATATCGGGTTAGTGCTAACCCTAATATCTCGGCTTTCCCAATATCTGGGAGAATTCAACGGTGACTTCGCCAGCCCATTACTCTCTCGCTAGGGGGATTCCGTAACCCTCAATTTGCATAAGTTGCGATCATAGAGTGAGTGTTCTATGTAATTATTTGTTCCCCAGGGGCAGTTTTCCAGCTCACTGGGTGGGGCCGGCCGCCACATTGACTTTTTTGGTCTTTAAAAACTTTCCATTTGGTTGGTTGAAATCCCTGTCACGGAAACCTCACGCAACTTGAGCCAAACTGAATCACAATATTAGTATATAAATCATTTTTATAATTTTTGCTGTGTGTAGTTGCTTTTTTACTCTCTTTTAATCTAAATGCAATTTGATAGAAATTTTGCCGGGAGAATATTGGTATATATTTTATTGATTCATCAAGAAAAGGTATTTGGCCAATTCTGGAATAATTAAAAATCAAAGATTAGTTGATATTTATTCCGTTGCTGTAAGTGTCCACACCACATGTGGAAGGTACTTCGACTTTTGCTCTTACAAGAGTTCCATTTGGTTACTTGAACTCACTGATGGAAGGAAGCTGGACTTTCCCAAGAATCAGGTTGCATTTTAAGCAATTAAAAAAAAAAAGAGTCCAATGCGGGGTTCGACCCGGGTGTCGACAATCGACAGTTTATACCCCACACCCTTTGTTTACTTATTGTTATTTATAACACAAGAATTTCGGGAATGAGCCATGTTGGAATTTTGATTGGGAAACATGGTTTAACGTGACCTGTTCTAGTTTACTGTTGATGGGTTTATTTTCTAAGACTTCTGCAACTGGTGAACTGAAGATAGAGAATGTTTCTTGAACATTCATCTTTGTTCAATACATCTTTTGAGAAACATCCATTATCTAGCTATATGTCTGTCTGTCTGTCGGGGATACAGGATTTCAATTCGGATAGTGTTGGCAGTTGAGGCTTGGTTTCTGGATCGAATATCCATGACTTGAAAGAAGGAAGAAATTCCAATTTTTCATGTTTCTATATCGAATCCCAGGAGAGAGCCTCCGGTCCCCCAGGTATTGCCATAAGCCCCGAGGCAAGATGGCCAAGCCGTTCGTCAAACGTCCAGCTAAGACCAAGAAAAAGCTCCAGCCACTGAATAACGGCAAGTGCGAAGGCCTTGTTTCCACCAGGCCCCTGCCGAGTACAAGGACCTCTACGCCACGGAGAGTTTGTTCTCCGGCCCCGTCTATTGACGTCGATAGAGAGGATCCTTTTCCTCGATCCGTAATAAAATTCCCCTCCGGCTCTATCTCGAATCTCTTCGGAGTTAGACACCAACAACAATCATTCACACAGATGTATCAGAGGTGCAATGGGCGAACTTCCCTGCCTCAGCTGTTTTCAAAACTACCCTATTTATGATGGAAGTAGTTTGTGATTCTGTCAACTAGACACAGAGGATGTTCCTGAGTCGACGGTTTAACAATACCTCGGAGTTACACATGCGACAAACTATCAAACTTCATAAATATAAATTTATCTAAATAATTGGTTTACTTTTAAACCGTAAATATTTGATGTTATTCATTTATTTTGTTTATATTTATTTGTTATCAGGATATCCATTTTTAATTTAAATAAAACTTTCAATAAAACTGAACATTAAAAAAATCAATTTATTTTTTAAGAGTATATTTAAGTATACTTATGTGTGTAAAAAGAGATATATTAGAATAAAGGTGAAAGGAGATATTGGCCAATATAATCAGTGTCCCATGTTATGACAACAAGAATTAATAAGCAGAAATAGAGGTTGAATGAATATAAATGATGTGCTAAATATTAAATGGTGTGTGATATTAAATGAAATATAAATAATAAACATGAATCTGTGAGTTAAGTGATATTGTCATTCTAATATAATATATAATCCTCCCTTATATAATATCCCCTGATTGAAAATATTCCATCCAGGGAAGTGTGTCTTGCAAAAATATAATTTAATTGACTCTGAGCTTTCGGAACTTGGAGCCCTTTTACCGGAGTAAGGTTAACACCGCAGCGACTATAACCAACCTTTTTCTAACATGATTTTTTTTAACAAATAAAGAGTTTTCCACTGTCCTTAGCGCAATAATTATAGGTACTTAAGAAAAAATATGAAAAAAAGGCCATTCCGATAGATGGCGCAAGCCATCAGCAACTTTTAGTTGCACGATAAGCCTTTTTTCATAATTTATGCACCTTATCCCAGTACAATATCACATTTGTACTATTTTTTTTATTTACATAAAGAAAAAATTGTTTTATTAAAAAAAAACATTTTATTAAATGTATTACAAAGGAGAAAATAAATATTCCAACTTCCGACATTGTACAATTTGATGTTTTTGAGTCAAAAGATTCACTTACTTTACTTACTACTGTAATAATAAAAAATATTAGGATGACCTGGCTCATCGGGGGTGAACCCTCCCAGCGGTTTCGCCAGTTTAATCTACCGCTATTGAGTGTATTACTATTGAATTAGGTTATTCTTCCTGTATATTCGCGGCACTTGAAAGGGAGTATTGGTTAACGAGTGTGTGGACATAAAGCCTAGAGGATATATAAATATATAATACACTATAATACACTGCGGCCTGTGATTGTAAACGACATTTGAAGTTACACCGCGTGAGTTTCTTTTCAATGAAAAATCAAAATTTATTTCAAGGAGAAATATTGACTATTTCCAACCCTTTGGATGAGGTATGAGGAGGTGAACCTAGGGTAGCCTAGTGGACATGGCATCTGCCCGGTAAGCGGAACATTGTGGGTTCGGTTCCCATCCCTGGACACTTTTATTTTTCCGTTCATCATTACTCTTCATGGTTCACCTTCTCATACCTCATCCAAAGGGTTGGAAATAGTCAATATTTCTCCTTGAAATAAATTTTGATTTTTCATTGAAAAGAAACTCACGCGGTGTAACTTCAAATGTCGTTTACAATATAAATATATATTTTCAAAAAATTTGAGTTTATATATTTCTTATTCACCCCCCTCATTTCGATCCAACAAGGTAAAAATACATCTAAAAATATGAGCAAATAATAAACAAATTGATAAATATAAGAAATGAAATCACGAATGTTTCTTTCACCCATAAAACAAACTTCTACTATCCTTATTTCGATAAAAATATTGGGAGGGCTTGGCTCATCAGTGATCAACCCTCCCAGCAGTTTCACCAATTTAATCTACCAGACCGCTTCTCAGAGCTCTAATACTGTATTGGACAATTCTACTTATATATGCTACACTGAAGGGTGGAATCTTTGTTATGGTATTCTATCAAACTATGTATATAAGGTTTTAGGACAGTAGAATTACATATTCATATTTATTAAGAATGGCATATCCTGACCAAGAGCACATGTGCTTTACAGAAGGCAGAGCGCCATCTGGTGGAACAGAAATCGTGGATGGATTTTCTTGATTTATCAAAAAATTGGGTTGGCCAAATATCAGGGAACAGGCTAAATCAATGTTTAGTTGATTTCTGTTCCACCAGATGGCGCTCTGCCTTCTGTAAAGCACATGTGCTCTTGGTCAGGATATGCCATTCTTAATATTGATTTCAACACCTGATCCGAGCTCTTTTCTCATCGCAGTAAGGACAGTAGAAGTTTGTGATTTATGTATAAAAGAAACCTTCCTGATTTAATGATTTCATTTCTTATGAATAGATGGTGTTTTTTGGCTTATAATTAAATTGTAAAATATCGAATTATGCCGTGAAATTACTCTAAACGGATGAACAGTGAGAGCTCTGTGTCCACATGTGGGAATCCTCCAATTCTGGTATTGGAAAGAACATGGAGGAACAGCCGTCCATAGAAACGACCGTAGAAGAACAAGTGGACATAATGAGAAAGAAGGAAATTTCTCTGATGGTACATAGCCTGAAATTCCTCCATTCATCCCCATGTTGCCCAATCCATTAAGGCCTATTGAACCACCGCTGTTGATTTTAAACTGACATTCATTAAATCACTGAAAAAGAAAATAAATTCCTTATCTCAATCAATGGCAGAGAATGGATTGGCAACCCTGTGACGACGGGTAATAGATTAAACTATTTATTCAGTGTTGTCAGATACTTTTTCAACTATTTGTATTTATTCTCTGCTGCGCTCACTGACAGCTAGAATATATTCTCCCAAATATCTTTTTACCGTATATATGCCGCGGAATATATTCATGAATAAAATTCTATAAATATTTATCAATGATGTGATAAAAGGGGCTTGAAGGAAATATCATCGCGTAAAAATCATAGAATCTAATTTAAATATTCCTTAAAATAATTTTATTTTCCTTCTTTTTGTTATTTCTCTTCATTCTTCCTATTAAATACACATATATCTTCAGTTACATTATTAGAAGAATGTGTTGTACAGGCCATATTCGGTAGAGGTTTCAGACTGCACCACATGTCTACACAAGTAGAAAGCACGTTTACAAGATGACCTAGATTCCGTTTGGTAACTTGCACTCACTGCTGAGGTTGGACTTGTGCAGGAACCGAAAGTCCGTTAGAGAATAAAACATCTTTCGTTGATACTCTAAAACTCTAAATATAAAATTTACCTCATAGAAGTTTACAAACCAAGTAAGTCTCACAAACAAACCTCAGAGAAACTCCTCAAAGATCACATCCTATTTGAAATCACCATGATATATCAAAATATGATGTTTGGTTTCTTTCCTTTCACGACTTCAGGACGTGTGTTTATAAGACCACATTTCTTAATAAAACGCTTGTTGTTTGTATATCAAAATAAGATCTAATCATTGCGTCGCCGCCGGATGGTCAAATGAGCGCGTGGGTCGGTGATGATCTCTGTTCAATTGCTTTTTATCTACCTTCGTGTCTTATGGAGAACAAAGCAAGTTACGTCATCCAACAACAAGGACTGATGGCTGTCAGCTTCTTCCTTGTCGACTGGTCCCTCCCTCTCAGCTATCCATGGCGTCACTCTGGCGTCCCCATGGCGTTGTCGAAGCTTTCTCGTCGTAATAATATTTTAACAAAGTATTTAGTAATTTTTATTAACAGAGTGGTCATTTTATGTTTATATTTTGCTACTCTAAATTTATCTCGTGGCTTATCTTTTGTTTACCATTCATAGTTTGTCCTTGCCTGAAATAAATTGTTGTCTCCTCCTGAAGTTTTTGTCTTCTCTAATTTTCCACATGGCAATATGATTGCCCTCAAGTGTGTAGCTCTGAGAGCAAACTTTGAAAGGACCTTATATTGTGTTAAATCTCGTGTAGAGATTATTTTTCTCACTACAACCGAATCTGTGTATTTCCCAATGTTTCCACAAACTTTGTTTAAACGGTGTGTTTTTTGAAGTTCGGAAATATAGAGAAGAAGTAAAACAGTGTAAGAAATTTATGATGTAAAATAAATACCGTAAAAAAACAAATCCGATGAGGTCATTGTGTAGCTGCAGAAGTAAAAGATTTTGACATTGATGTGTCGTTGGTGTGTGAGGAGATTCATTAGTCCGGACGACGTGGAGAAATCACTGGTTGATTGGAAACATGTCCAGCGGGATAATTACACCACATAACATATGGATGAAATAAATTGATTTGTTTAGTGTGTTTTTATACTGCCTGAGCGGGAGAAACAAAATCTATGTAAATAGGTGAACTAGGTTTTGTGTAAACATTGGTTCCATTAGCAGCGCCAACAGGACTTTAGCGCGACAAATGGAGGACCAGTAGTCAAACAACAAAATACGATACAGTCAAAGTTCAACAATGAACAAAATCCATCACAGCCGTAGGCCAAACAACAATGAACAAAACCCAATAAAACTAAAGGCCAAACAACAATGTACAAAATCTAACACAACCAAAGGCCAAACAACAATGAACAAAACCCAATAAAACTAAAGGCCAAACAACAATGTACAAAATCTAACACAACCAAAGGCCAAACAACAATGAATAAAACACATGACAACCAAGGAAAAACAACAATAAAAAACCAACGCAACCAAGGATCAAACATAACAATGAGCAAAACCCCAACACAACAACGGTCAAAACCCATCACAACACAATATACAAAACCCAACACAACAACGTTCAAAACCCAACACAACCCAAGAACCTAACAACGGTCAAAACCCATCACAACAATAGACAAAACCCAAACAACGGCCAAAACCCATCACAACAATAGACAAAACCCAAACAACGGCCAAAACCCATCACAACAATAGAAAAAACCCTAACAACGGTCAAAACCCAACACAACAATCGGCAAAACATAACAACGGTCAAAACCCTTCACAACAATAGACAAAACCCAACACAACAATAGACAAACCCAACACAACAATAGACAAAACCCAACAACTGTCCAACCCAGCGTTAGAGCGAGAGGTCGGGGCCAATGATAGATGACGTCAATTCGGCGGTGGAATATGACACCGGTCCGATAAATGGGAACAAATGGAGCCGTGGACTACAACGGAACAGTTTGCCAATTTGTTTCCCTGAATTCTGGTAATTGGGTACAGAAAGATGAGCCAGTTAATCATCAATTAGCGTAGCTGACCAGTATCTACGGTGGTCCACACATATTGTTGCCACAGCGTTGTACCGGGATGGTGGTTCTGTGTGGTTTGCTCTCCTTGTCTCTGGAAATATGATTATTTGTGATATTTTTTGTGTCATCATGATAGAAAAATTAGTCTTAATATAAGATATTCTCTATTTATTATTATTTAAAATCTTATTTTCGGTTATAAGTTTTACAATACTGTCGGAATGTATATATACTAATTGTTGATTTTTAATTATTACAGAAATTAAAAAATCAAAGATTAGTTGATAATTATTCCGACAGATGGCGCAAGCCATCAGCAACTTTTAGTTACACGATAGAAGATGCTTTTTTTTCCTTAATTTATTCACCTGATTCCATTACAATTTCACTTTTGTGCCATCTTGCACATAATACTTGGGTATTTGTGCATTTAAAAAACGTATAATCAGTCCTGGCCCGACCTATACTCTCCCCGCCGCTGGGAGAGCCACCGTAGCATGGGGTCTAAACAAAAGAATAAGTCGCTGACGTTTTTCTGGAAGATGTTTTGGATCTCAATTCTTTATAAAGCATGTGTGCGGCGTTATCCCGGGGGGCGTTACAGATCTATTACACAAAACAACAAAAATATATATATGTATGTATAAACGCAGAATCTTATATAATTGGAAATGAAGAAAACTAATTATTTTCAATATTTCCCCCAATAATTATCTCCATCAATAGGCTCGCTAAATCTCATTACCTACATTTATTTATTCTCTGGTGGAGACATCTTTGTCGGACATATTGTGATACGGAAGTTGTTCCATTGGAACATCTATCGCCTGTGGATCTGAAACACTCTGCCATACAACTTGCTTTAACAACACCGTCTGTCAACAGGTGCTTGTGGAACTACCATTGTATGGTGTTTACATTCACATAACATATTTACATATATTACATGGCTACTCTATGCCACGTTCATACACGCCTCATACACAAACATATTTACAAACAATCATACATACACATTCCATATATGTCCTATTTACACATGCATCCATACACGTCTAACATATTTACATATTACATTCACAAATTTTCCCATTTTAACCGTATAGGTGTACCCATAAAATATTCGTAAATACGCTATTTCTATGTAAGACTCTTCTCCCATTTCTGAAAATTACAATATATAAAAAAGTCAAAACTTTCTCTGGGAAATATAGAAGAAAAAAAAAGGCAGTGGCGTGGAATTTGCCAAAAGTGAATAATTCCTACATAATCCACCAATAATAATCTGCTCGAGGTGTATTTGTTTGTTAACTCGGGGATAAAATAAATTGTGTCGTCTGCGGTCTTTTTATTGAATTGACTTCTCGTCGTCTGTTTGATTTCTATCGATCGCGAAGATTAATTTTGTTCGTCTGCTTGTCTAACGGCTGTTGTTTATTCACAAGTCAGTTGGACAGCTTCCAAGATGGCGCCTGACACAACAGACGATTATTGAATTCTTCTGGTAGTCTGTAACTATTACATTTTGTTTGTTGTTTGATATATATTTATTTGTTATTTTCTATTGGGAAAAATAGATGAATAATATATATATCTCAATTTATATATAAATTTAAAATATTTATTTATTCCTAATTTGTTTATAACAATTATCTATAATTATTTACTTATAAAGGGATGATATTCAGGTGGCTCAAATGTTTGATGAGAATATTGTTGTTGTCATTGTTCAACATTTGGTGGTTATATGGACAAATGTTTTCTCCAATCTGGTCTGTTAGTGACTCACGGCTCCTCACGTGACTGTAGCTTTCTTGAGCAGCCAGCCCATTGGAGATCTTCCTTCTTCAATTTCCCAAAATTCTAAACCCTTTGTTCTCATTATATGTCCGAAGTAAGTCAGTCATATTTACATATTTAGGATTCTAGGGATCTACCAGGATTTAATTTCACTAAGATTGAAATAATTGTTCTTTTTTTCTATCCATTCCACTTTGAATAGCTCTCTGCATATCCCGATTTCAAAAACATCTTGTATTATTATTTTTTATTTCTTTTCCGCATATATTGGAATAGGAATGAAGTGAACGCTTATTTCTGAAGTAAGCATTGGTCCAATAATGAAACATCGTGAGTAGCCAATGACGTAAGCGTTCCTGGACGACTCTTCCACCACCACCAGTAGCTTCAATCACTCTACTGGATGGTACCAACGTCAGACCAATATAACTGCAGCCAGGTCCTGTCATACAACCCTGACGACGTCACAACTGATGCTCCAGTAAAATTATAATCTTGGTTATTTAAAGTTGAACTATGATAGTTAAAGAGACAAGGCTCACCTCTCCTGTCAAAATAGACGTCAATAAATGGCGTCTGGTTTGACGTCTATTTTGACGGGAGAGGCGACCCACGTCTCTTTAGATCAATATCCTCCCGGCAAATTTCCATCTATAAGATAGTTAAATCGTCGTTAAAATGAATTGAAAGAAGCGGCAGCGATGTTGTATGACGAAGAGTAAAACGCTTGTGATAATCGTGGAGGTGTATCGCGTATGGAGGACGGATCCTACGGCAGGAAGAGTGTGGTACACCACTGGGACGGTCACGCCCCACTGGAGCCTACTCACCCCCAGTGTTTACCCAGGCGGCGAGATGACAGTGCCGCCACACAGAACCTACACATCTAGCTTTCTGACCTACTGGAGAACACAGGATAGAGAAAAATGCGAATTGTACCCATATTGTTCCTTAACTCCACCTTTGCCGGTCCCAAGCCCAGAGGCAAATGTAGTGGGGGGTATTAGCAAGTTCGCTAAAACACTTGGGTCCATCTGGGCCGACTCCAGGAACACAGAATATCTGTACTCCAAGTACATGGCTGTACATGTCCTCATGTCAGAGGCGGCCATTCTATATTGGAGCTCCCAGTCTTGCCATCTCTCACTTCTGTCAAACAGACTTTATGTGTTTGAATGGAACAAAAACAACGTCTATTCAAAGTGAAGAAAGATTTTCAGCTTTACAGAGTCAAGTGAGATGAGGAAAACAAGCGAAAAGGAAAAAAAACAAGCCAATCCTATCCAGAACATGTAATTCCTTTATTTTTACTTCTCCTTTTTTTCTAAAAGTAGAAAACAGAGCTCTCTCCGCGTAGAAAGGCCTACACAAATATTTACAAAAATATTTTTCATATTTTTAAAATCCTTTAAGTGCTTCTCTTGTTGTCCCATTCCAAAGTTTCAATGGAAACTTTTTATGTCGTCATTACTGTACACGATGTGATGGATAAATACAATGTTAGTATTTTAATGCCCCTATTGTATATAGCATACATATAAATTTATTAAAAGCTTTTTGATCTTTGTATGAAAAAAAGTAACAAAAATAGAAAAAATAGGTATATATTGACTGCTCACATGTGCGTTTTTTTAATATATTTTTTTGTCACTTTTTTCACATGAATAGCGTATTTACGCAAATTTGTCCTTAAATACCCATTTCTTGATTTTTTGTCGTTGGGGTACAGCCTGCATTACTCTGACGAGGGCCAACAGCCCGAAACGCGTGCGTGGTTGGATTTTCTTGATTTATCAAGAAATGGGCTGACCAAATATTATGGAATAACTTAAATCAACGTTTAGTTTATTTTTATTCCATTAGATGGCTCTCTACCTGACACAGTCTCTGATGAGAGAAGACCTCCAGAAGAGACCGTGTGGCTATGGGATGTATTACATAAAACTAAATAAATCAAGAAGGTCCTATATAGCCTCCACTAACTATACAAACTGTTACAGAATGTCGTTATTTTAAAAAGCGAACAGCGCTGCTACACCACAAGTCGGAGCGAGCGATACAAATCCCAATTTAAACTTTTTAAAAATCTTCTAATGGCGCCGCCAATTTAAAACAAGATTTTTCTACGTTGAAATTTTGTCCTAATTGTGTCGTGGGACGTCGGGGAGTCTGATAGCTTCAACTCCAGAACTCTATCTCTCACTGGTCAGCTGGATGTTTTCTTTTTTGTATCGTCCTACACATTCTGAAAATATCTATGTAAATAAAGATCGCCTCTCCCGTCAAAATAGACGCCAAAACTAGGCGCCATCTATTGACCACCTTGGCAGACTAACAAGTCGGTGACAGAGCCACAACAACCACAATGGGTGTTCTGGCCTCTATTTTGACAGGTGTGGCGCCCTTTATTTCACATAGATATTTCAATATTATCTTTCCGGCAATTTTTCCATTTATAAAAAGACCTTCGAACTTCAGTTCTAAGATACTGCGGTCATATCATCCAGAGAAATGTGAATTCGCATCACAATTTGTAAGAGAACGCGGGAGGAGAAGGCACGCTGCTTTTTTAAAAAAGTGGAGTTCTCTCTCTCTCCATCACCGCGGGATTATTTATCAAGATATCGGCATGTTGGATATTAGAATGGTGTACCGCCGCCATCTGTCAGACAGAACAGATGGACACATGTGGTCGATATTTTACAGGCCTAGTGAGTTTCCAGCGTTTCTGCGGCACTCCTCATTGGACCAGTCCACGAGATCCTATTTACATATATTTCTACTCTTCTCGACGCTTATGTAGCTAATTTGCTTAAATACCAGCACCAATATTCCTCCCCGCATGGTCGGATATATAAGCAGAATCGTCCAATACAATAGTAGAACTCAGAGAAGCGCGGTATGGTAGATTAAACTGGCGAAACCGCTGGGAGGGTTCACCACTGATGAGCCAGGCGCTCCAATATTTTTTTCATCGCAGTAAAGCCTGTAAAAGTTTTTATTTTTTATTTTAAAAGTAAAAATTCGCGTTTCAAAAGGTTTTATTTACTAACCATAAATAGGATTAAATATAATTTTTTCATGGAAACAAGAGATAAAGGATGGCGCTCAGAGAGAATCAGCAGATATATTCTGTATAAAGAATGGAGAGAGAGTTGTTGTTACAGAAATCAATATTAAGAGAAGGTTATGTATAAACAATCCAAGATAGCGGGAGTATTCATGTACCGAAAGGTGCACCTCTCCCTTTGAAAAATGCCTTGAAACAACGCATTATTTATCATATTGCCACGTGGAAAATTAGGGAAGACCAACTTCGGGATGAGACAACAATTTATTTCAGGCAAGAACAAACTATGAATGGTAAACAAAAGATAAGGCACGAGGGAAATTTACAGAGTAGCAAGATATAAACATAAAAGTGACTATTCTGTTAATAAAAATAATAAAATTAATAAATACTTTGTTACAATATTAATATGTTAACGTGATACTCCTGTTGAAGGACTGACAAGTCCGAAAGCTTGAAAATAAAAAGTTGAACAAGAAACTTAACCCTGGAAGCTTTATTTATTTTATAATACAACCCTACATCGCATTGAATGAAACCCGAATATTTATTTTCTCACAAAATATCTTTTTTTTTCTGAAAATATCACAAACCGTAAGATTTAACATTTAAATAAAAACTGCACATTTTCGGATATAAAAATAAAAACTGGGTTTTTATTGGGTGATATTTCTACGATCAAAACATTGGTCTTTCAAAGCTCCTGAAATATCTTGTGTAAACTTAGATCTCAACTAACTTGTTAGAATTGAAAACCTTTTTCTTCCACAAACTTTATACAAAAGATGACGTTCTGCTAATTGGAATTCTACCTAATTGGTTTCAAATAATTACTGGGAGGGTGTGGAATAAACCGTCGACCGCCATGACTTGGGATCGAATCCCGCATTGGACACTTTTTTCTCTGAGGAAAAAAAAATGCTTCAATGGTCTTCTATTCTTGTGGAAATTCAACCCACCAGTGAGTGCAAGTAGCCAAACGGGGCTCTGGCACATTTGTAAGTGCAAATGTCGAACTGTTTACTACATGGGTAGAAGTGACCATCACTCACACAGCTCATCTAGTGATGGTAGCTTTCTTGACCGCTTTCAGCCAGTTCTTCCTTCAATTTGTTTCTAACATCTTTTATAATCATTTTGTTCTCATTCTATGTCCGATGTAGGTCTTTGTTTACATATCTGGGGATCTACCAGGATTAATTTCAATCATGGTTAAAACATTGCCACTCAGATATTAAAGCAAAACTTATCCAAAATGAAAGAAAGGTTGAAACATCACCTAATAATTGTTTTCTGAAAGTCCACTGTGTATTCGCGGACATTTTATTTAGGGAGGCCACAGATACCTATGGTATATCATTTATCTTTTAAAATCTATTATAAAGAAAGAGCGTCATATATTTTATTTAAAAATTAAAACACTTTAAATATTCGAAAAAATCCCTTGTATCCCATCATTTGAGAGAATAATTCATTTAGGGAAAAGTTCCTGCAATAAAGAAAACATTGAAGTAATTCAAGCTTTTGGGGTCTTTCTACGGGCGGGATGTTAACGCCAGTGGAAGGTCCGAGGCCCGAAAGTTTAATTGAATGATTTTTTGCAAGAAACTTTCCCTGGATGATTTTTTATTTCAAATAAAATTTTGAATATTGATTCGCCTCAAAAATTATATACACTCATGGTCACAAAACTTAATAAATTGAAAGTCTTTGAAGTCGCCGGTCGTGTTTTTTTTTTTTTTTTTTAAGGAGACAGAGGCTGTTCACACTTGGTTTGCTCGTGTGTCTTCAATAAAGGTCACTGTAATATCTTTCAGAGTTATTGTCTGAATCCCGATATACAAGCTGAAAGGTACAACTTCCTAAGTTCTGTCCATGAGTGTACACCCATACCTCGCTTTGCGTCGGGGTTACGTTCCAAAAAAAAAAAAAAACACGACGCAAATTGAAACGACGCAAAGTGAAAATATGTGAAGGCGCAATCAAAAACAAAGGTGTTGCCATATTTTAGGGAAAAAAAAATTTAAAAAATTAAAGACTCGAATCCAAAACAACGCAACTTCGAAAATCTAACGACGCACAGTGAAAATCAGTAAAAATTAAACAGCGACGCAACTTCGAAAAAAACGCAAAACGAAACGACGCAAAGCGAGGTATTGGTTATCTCGCGTGTGTCTTCCTTCAATAAAGATCACTGTAATATTGTCTGAATCCCGATTAAAAGGTACAATTCCTTAAGTTTTGCCCATGAATGTATTTATTCCAGAATATAGGCCAAATACTCTTTCTGGATTAATAAAGAAGAGCTAACCACGTCAGGCTCTACCTCAACGACCACAATACCTGGTGCTGAAGACTTCCCTAAAAGTTCAAGGAATGGATATTTAAGGTTATATAAGTGACACAAAGCTAAACGACAAAATATAGTGTAAAATTGTACTGGGGGAATTAAGTGGGTGAAAGGCAATTCGTGCAGATAAAATATGTCATATATCATATTTGTTTTGAAACCCTATATAACTGTGTGACAACTAAATAAATGTACAGAGATAATAAATAACGCGCATTATAACAAGATAGCTTTTCACAGCCAATTATCTGAGCCTGCTTTATTATTTTTGCTATAATCCGTGCGCCATCTTGGAATTAAAATAAAAAGAGGTAAATTATTGGGGAAGATGACTCCCGTTTATAATCCAAATATTTATTTTCCTTTCTCCAGCGTCATTTAAACCGTCAATGTTGTTTTTATAAGAATTGGATTTTTTTTTTTAATTAGCGCCTCGGTGATTTTTGGGTCAAAATGTAAAAAAAATAATATTCGCAGATAAATCCGCTCCCCGGTCTAACGAGGTGTAACAAAAATAAGACTAATTAATCTAAAATTGGATTAAAAAGGCTTACGAAAGATTTTTTAAAAGGGGGATATATTTGAGATGATTTTTATTGATTTTAAAATTTGTTCATAGAGAAGACTGCGCTGTTAAGCAACAGTTTCTCTAGATTATTGATTATGCTATTGTTTATTGATTGGACGCTGTCAAATTCAGCACTGCTGTAGGAGTTTCTTCTTTCACTCAAGTTCCTCGTTTGTTCTCCCATAAGATGCCTCCAGCATCTACTTGTAGAGAAACCTAAAGTACATTTCTCCAGAATTTAATGAAATAACGCACCCATCTCTATATACGAAATGGAACTGTTAAGCACGGATTTTTCTTTATCTAATAAAACAAAATTCCTGCTGTCCTTTCTGCGGAGAGGGTTGACTCATCAGTGGTGAACCCTCCCAGCGGTATCGCCAGTCTAATCTACCAGACCTCTTCTTTGAGTTCTACGATTGTATTGGGCAATTCTGCTCCCATATCAGACAATGTAGGGGGATATGTCAAATATAAGAATTGAGTTTTAAAAAGTGGTATGGTAGATTAAACTGGCGAAACCACTGGGAGGGTTCACCAGTGATGAGTCAGTTCCTCCCAATAGTAAGGACAGTAAAATTTTGCTTCATTTGATAAAGAAAAATTGGTGCGTGATAGTTTTTTTCCGTCTGTATATTCTGTGTTGGGATATCCCATGTACATGCCTCCAGTGACTCCAGTTATCTGGAACTCCGAATTCCACTTTACCTAAATTTCAGATATTCGAATCGTAAATGGATTTTTGTCATTTTTGGAGAATGGAATTTGTGTGTTTTTCAAATGATTAATTTGGTGAACCCTCCCAGTTGACCCCACCATACAAGAAGGTTGTACAAGTAGAAGTAAACATCCAAGCTGTGCTCAGGGCTTGTCCTTCCTCGCCCTCATCGTGCTGGGCGGGCGGCTGTTCTCCACGGACCGGGAGCTGGCTTTCCTGCGCTCCGTCCTGGCTCAGTGGTTGCCCTCGGCGGACAACCCCCCGGGTACTCGGGCCGCAGGGACGGAGGTGGTTCCCGGCACACAGGTGCGCGTCTCCCCGTCGGAGCCTGCGAGGGTCCTGCTGCACGTGGCGGGACTGCGGCAGGAGCTCCAGGCGTACATCCGTGAGTAGCTTGACTATCTATTGGACACCTGCGGTCTCATTACACTCAGTTAGTATACATGGTACAGCCAATCCTAGTGGACATATATATATGTTATATTAAAATATTATTTTATTTAAAATTATATTTCATAGATTCAAATATTCTGCTAAATCGACCACCAGAGGTCACGCTTTCCCTATAAAAACTCAATGTTGTTGTTTCCCGATTGCCGGCTCAAATCTTTTGTACATTATGTAAATATGTTTTTCATTTTCTTATTCTTACGCCTTAAGCCAGGCTTACTTTTATCAAATTATGTCTTTTATATATTCCTTAGCTCAATTAAAGCAATTACTGATCAAGGCCATTTTTATTATTATAGTTTCAAGATTTTAACCACGACTGCATTAACATAGCATAATCCTCAAGATAATCAAATAGCAACAGAAATCTCTTTATATATAAATATAGTTTGGCCTGTAGTACTCGGGAGTAATCTTGACTATAAATGCTCTTATATCTCCAAGATGTAAAAACATTTTGTTAACTTATCCCAAATACACGTGGCATAGGACATGCTGCGCCACATGTCTAAACATGCTGAACCAAGTTTACAGTTATATAAGTGGTCAAATACCCGTTTAGTTACTTGCACTCTCTGATCGACTGGAGGTTTGAGAGAATTGATACCCATCCAAAGCAATTATTTTCTTCATAAAAAGTGTCCAATGCGGGATTCTATCCCTGGGTCATGGCTGCCGAAATCGACGGTTTATCCTCCACTATCCTCAGCATTCAGCTTCCTGTTATTGCTATTGTAAGGTTGTTCCAAAAGAGCTGGTGTTGTGGCTTTGTCACCGACCTCTAGTTTGCCGCGACGGTCAATAAATGGCGTCTAGTTTTGACGTTTATTTTGACGGAGAAAAGGCGACATTTTTTTCATATAGAAACCCATACTAAAACTTTATATATATAAAAAAAAAAAACGTATATTGTAATTTTGAATCTAATTAATGCATTTTTATTGATTATTATATATCTATTAAATCATATATGTCTATAACGGAGCATTCTACTCTGTCTAGAGTTGGTCCAGTAACAGGGAGGTTTTAGATCACTCGAGTCTGAAGATGCCTATTTTACATATGTACTCACAACATGTACGAGGGGGTTATGTTCAGAATATATGGCAACCAATCAAATGGATTGAAGTCTATCGTATTAATATCGTTACAGTAAATATTATTGAATGAATGAAATATTTTATAATTTTAAATAATAATAATAGAGAGAACATTGTAGGTTAGATTTGATCAAGACTTGATCCACATTTTTGTAAAGGTTTATTGTCCTTTGACGTGTCCTATTGTCGCCCTTTTAAAAGGTGGAAATTTTGTATTCAAGACAGAAAATAACATTCACTGAAAATGTTTCATTTAATATTAATTAAATTTACATGTGTGACAGGCTAATGTTATATTGAGTAAACAGTGTGCAAATATTCTCGAATTCATCCTTCCACGTGAAAAGTTTTCTAATAGTTAATTAAATACAATTACCTTACTTTTTTAGGTAAAAATATTTTATAGATGAAAAATAAGGCAAATTATAAATACAAGCAATTCCATAGTCATTGGTCAAAAATTGAAAAAAAAAACCCACAGATATATTCTAACAGTATCCAACCTGCAAAATTGGATTTTTTTTCTATTTGAATTTTTTTACACTTTCATTCGCGAAATTATCAATAAACGGCAACAATTTTTACAAATTTGTTCGCGGACGAAATTTCTTTTGATCATTTTTGGTTGAGTTTGATTTCTAATGGAAGTATCTGGAGTAAGCTAATAAAACAATAAAGGCGGCGGCGGACAACAAAGGGAAATATTTCAATAAAAGTCACTGAGGTGGTGATATCATCGAGCGATTAAATTCTGAGAAGAATTCCATAGTCAAATATTTTATAGGAATTCACGGAGGCTGTGAGATTGGAAAATTATCTTCAGTGCGCTTGGACGACTCGGCGAGGTGCTGGTGTATTCCCTGGGATTTTGTTAATCAGATCAATTAACGTCTTAATTGGAAGCTTTTATTATCCACCCACCGTGTTCTCCATTTTATTCCGTGTTGCCAGCTTTATTTCTCTACTTCAGTGACTAACTCAGATTACAGGGAGTCATCCATTTAATGGATTCCAATTTTTGACAATTTCTTTCATGTATTGCCGGGTGTTTTTTTTTTCACTTTTTCCTGTTTTACTTCAGGTTTTTGGCAGTTTAATTGAATAATTTCAGTTTAACCCAGGGTTCGAGTTTTACTGTAAGTTTTGGACAACTTTGCTCTTTTTTTTCCGAGAGTTACTCTATAATGTTTTAAAGTTTTATAATCCAGTTTATTATATATTTCAAACGAATATCATCACAAAAATATCAATTATATTTATCACAAATATGATAACTTAAATAGGACCCCCAATATATATATTCTTGGGTTCTTTGAAAAATTTATATTTATAAAAATATATATATTAACCCCCAAGAATGTACATGGCACATCAAACAAGATCACTTCTAAGAGATCCCGATATATTGTGTGGAAACATTTCTATTCTCCTGAAACTGAACTTCTTGACGTCCACTATCCGTGAAGCTCCTACTAGCCTGAAGCAGCCTGCTTGCCTCTGTCTGTCAGTACTGCGCTCTATGAAATCATCTTTTCTACAGTACTCCACACAATCTGAGGAAGTCGATCTCAGCGATGGCCGTGGGGAGAACTGTGCTGTGGAAGGACGATCTTGTTGTGTCCCTCGGGCCAGGAGTGGAAACTTGGGGAATCGATCGTCTTTGAACAAAAGGTTTTTTAGGTATTAGAGAAAACTAATAACTATTGTTATCTCTGAATACTCTGACGTTATATGTCGCACGCAGTTTCATTATAATATTATAAAAAATATTTTAACGCGCGCGGACAGATTAAAAAATCTCCGAGGAAATACTTCAGCCAGCATTTTGGGCCTGATGCCGTCTGAAGAAGAGCCGAGTGGTCGAGAGCTCACGTGTTTGTGTGGAGACATTTTAATAAAAGGATATTTACGTCAGAAGGTCGGTATGTGAGGAAGGGATGAGTGTAGGACGAACTTGGCCTGGAGGAACTGTCCCATCCAGTAGTCTCATTGTCCTGAGTCCATCCTCACAACTATAACACATTTACATACATCGGAGGTTGGAATTACATATTTACCTGAAAGCATATGCTCCTTTTCTGCTGGCTTCCCATAGCACACCAGTCCTCGGAGATTTTGTGATCTGTCCGTTAAAATATATTCTCTTTAAATAATAATGAAAAATTGTATCCAATATTTAACGCTAT
>CP092869.1:102662574-102727405 GCA_030710605.1 Cordylochernes scorpioides | reverse complement strand
ACAGTTTCTCCAGAAAGGAAGCTCAGAATCCTTTTATGTTCATGTAAAATTTGCCGGAAGGATACAATTTAGATAGATCTATGTAAAATAAAGGGCGCCACACCCGTCAAAATAGAGGCCAGAACACCCATTGGGGTTGTTGTAGCTTTGTGCTAGTTTGCAGAGGTAGCCAATATATGGCGCCTAGTTTCGGCGTCTATTTTGACGGCAGAGGCGACCTTTATTTACATAGATATTTTCAGAATGTTTAGGACGATACAAAAAAGAAAGTATCCAGCTGGCCAGTCGAGGTATAGAATCCTGGGGTTGAAGCTATCAGACTCCCCGACGTCCCACGACACAATTAGGACAAAATTTCAACGTAGAAAAATCTTGTTTTAAATTGGCGGCGCCATTAGAAGATTTTTAAAAAGTTTAAATTGGGATTTGTATCGCTCGCTCCGACTTGTGCTGTAGCAGCGCTGTTCGCTTTTTTAAATAACGACATTCAGTAACAGTCTGTATAGTTAGTGGAGGCTATATAGGACCTTCTTGATTTATTTAGTTTTATGTAATACATCCCATAGCCACACGGTCTCTCCTGGATGTGTTCTCTCATCAGAGACTGTGTCAGGTAGAGAGCCATCTAATGGAATAAAAATAAACTAAACGTTGATTTAAGATATTCCATAATATTTGGTCAGCCCATTTCTCGATAAATCAAGACAAATCCAACCACGTACGCGTTTCGGGCTGTTGGCCCTCGTCAGAGTAATGCAGGCTGTACCTCAACGGCAAAAAATCAAGAAATGGGTATTTAAGGACAAATTTGCGTAAATACGCTATTCATGTGAAAAAAAGTGACAAAAAAAAAAGAAGAAAAAAAACCGCACATGTGAGCAGTCAATATATACCTATTTTTTCTATTTTTGTTACTTTTTTTCATACACAAAGATCAAAAAGTTTTCAATAAATTTATATGTACGCTATATACAATAAGGGCATTAAATACTAACATTATTTTGTATTTATCCATCACATCGTGTACAGTAATGACGACATAAAAAGTTTACATTGAAACTTTGGAATGGAACAACAAGAGAAGCACTTAGAGGATTTTAAAAATATGAAAAATATTTTTGTAAATATTTGTGTAGGCCTTTCTACGCGGAGGGAGCTCTGTTTTCTACTTTTAGAAAAAAGGAGAAGTAAAAATAAAGGAATTACATGTTCTGGATAGGATTGGCTTGTTTTTTTCCTTTCCACTTGTTTTCCTCATCTCACTTGACTCTGTAAAGCTGAAAATCTTTCTTCACTTTGAATAGACGTTGTTTTTGTCACATAAAGTCTGACAGGAGATGGTAAGACTGGGAGCTCCAATATAGAATGGCCGCCTCTGACATGGGGCCATGTACAGCTGCTCCTAACCTGGAGTACAGACATTCTGTGTTCCTGGAGTCGGCCCAGATGGACCCAAATGTTTTAGGGAACTTGCTAATGCCCCCCACTACTTTTGCCTCTGGGTTTGGGACTGGCAAAGGTGGAGTTAAGGAACAATATGGGTACAATTTGCATGTTTCTCTATCCTGTGTTCTCCAGTAGGTCAGAAAGCTAGATGTGTACAGATTGCAAGTTTCTCTGTCCTGTGTAGGTACTGTGTGGCGGCACTGTCATCTCGCCGCCTGGGTAAACACTGGGGGTGAGTAGGCTCCAGTGGGGCGTGGCCGTCCCAGTGGTCGACCACACTCTTCCTGCCGTAGGATCCATACACTAACCTCCACGATTATCACACACGTTTTACTCTTCTATATATAACGTCGCTGCCGCTTCTTTCAATTCATTTTAACGACGATTTAACTATCTTATAGATGGAAATTTGCCGGGAGGATATTGATCTAAAGAGACAAGGGTCACCTTTCCCGTCAAAATAGACGTCAAAACCAGACGCCATTTATTGACGTCTATTTTGACAGGAGAGGCGACCCTTGTCTCTTTAACTATCATAGTTCAACTTTAAAAAAACCAAGATTATAATTTTACTGGAGCATCAGTTGTGACGTCGTCAGGGTTGTGTGACAGGAGCTGGCTGCAGTTATATTGGTCTGACGTTGGTACCATCCAGTAGAGTGATTGAAGCTACTGGTGGTGGTGGAAGAGTCGTCCAGGAACGCTTACGTCATTAGCTCTTCACGATGTTTCAATATTGGACCAATGTTTACTTCAGAAATAAGCGTTCCCTTCATTTATATTCCGATATATGAGTATATGAAAAGAAATAAAAAAATAATGATACAAGATGTTTTTGAAATGTGGATATGCAGATAGCTATTCAAAGTGGAATGGAAAAAAAATTCAATCTTAGTGAAATTAAATCTTGGTATATCCCTAGAATCCCAAATATGTAAATATGACTGACTTACTTCAGACATATAATGAGAACAAAGGGTTTATAATTTTGGGAAAATCGAAGAAGGAAGACCTCCAATGAGCTGGCTGCTCAAGAAAGCTACCGTCACGTGAGGAGCTGTGAGTCACTAACAGACCAGATTGGAGAAAATATTTGTCCATATAACCACCAAATGTTGAACAATGGCAACAACAATATTCTCATCAAACATTTGAGCCACCTGAATATCATCCCTTTATAAATAAATAAATAATTGTTATAAACAAATTAGGAATAAATAAATATTTTAAATTTATATATAAATAGAGATATATAGATTATTCACCTATTCTTCCAATATAAAATAACAAATAAATATATATCAAACAAAATGTAATAGTTACAGACTACCAGAAGAATTCAATAATCGTCTGTTGTGTCAGGCGCCATCTTGGAAGCTGTCCAACTGACTTGTGAATAAACAACAGCCGTTAGACAAGCAGACGAACAAAATTAATATTCGCGATCGATAGAAATCAAACAGACGACGAGAAGTCAATTCAATAAAAAGACCGCAGACGACACAATTTATTTTATCCCCGAGTTAACAAACAAATACACCTCGAGCAGATTATTATTGGTGGATTATGTAGGAATTATTCACTTTTGGCAAATTCCACGCCACTGCCTTTTTTTCTTCTGCTATATTTCCCAGAGAAAGTTTTGACTTTTTGTATTTTTCAGAAATGGGAGAAGAGTCTTACATAGAAATAGCGTATTTACGAATATTTTATGGGTACACCTATACGGTTAAAATGGGAAAATTTGTGAATGTAATATGTAAATATGTTAGACGTGTATGGATGCATGTGTAAATAGGACATATATGGAATGTGTATGTATGATTGTTTGTAAATATGTTTGTGTATGAGGCGTGTATGAATGTGGCATAGAGTAGGCATGTAATATATGTAAATATGTTATGTGAATGTAAACACCATACAATGGTAGTTACACAAGTACCTGTTGACAGACGATGTTGTTAAAGCAAGTTGTATGGCAGAGTGTTTCAGACCCACAGGCGATAGATGTTCCAATGGAACAGCTTCCGTGTCTCAATATGTCCGACAAAGATGTCTCCACCAGAGAATAAATAAATGTAGGTAATGAGATTTAGCGAGCCTATTGATGGAGATAATTATTGGGGGAAATTTTGAAAATAATTAGTTATTCTTCATTTCCAATTATAAGATTCTGCGTTTATACATACATATATATATTTTTTGTTGTTTTGTGTAATAGATCTGTAACGCCCCCGGGATAATGCCCTACACATGCTTTTTAAAGAATTAAGATCCAAAACATCTTCCAGAAAAACTTCAGCGACTTGTTCTTTTGCTTAGATTCCGTGTTACGGTGAGATCGTGGCTCTCCAAGCAGCCGAGGAAAGTATAGGCGCCGGGCCAGAACTGATTATACGTTTTTTTAATGCACAAATACTTAAGTATTATGTGAAAAATAGTAAAAAAGTGAAATTGTACTGGATCAGGTAGATAAATTAAGAAAAAAAAAACATCTTCTGATCGTGCAACTAAAAGTTGCTGATGGCTTGCGCCATCTATCGGAATAAATATCAACTATTCTCGTCGATTTTTATTTTTCATTTCTGTAATAATTAAAAATCAACAATTAGTATATATACATTCCGACAGTATTGTAAAACTTATAACCGAAAATAAGATTTAAAAATAATAATAATAATAAATAGAGAATATCTTATATTAAGACTAATTTTTCTATCATGATGACACAAAAAATATCACAAATAATCATATTTCCATATTTCCAGAGACAAGGAGAGCAAACCACACAGAACCACCATCCCGGTACAACGCTGTGGCAACAATATGTGTGGACCACCGTAGACATTGGTCAGCTACGCTAATTGATGATTAACTGGTTCATCTTTCTGTACCCAATTACCAGAATTCAGGGAAACAAATTGGCAAACTGTTCCGTTGTAGTCCACGGCTCCATTTGTTCCCATTTATCGGACCGGTGTCATATTCCACCACCGAATTGACGTCATCTATCATTGGCCCCGACCTCTCGCTCTAACGCTGGGTTGGACAGTTGTTGGGTTGTGTTGGGTTTTGTCTATTGTTGTGATGGGTTTTGACCGTTGTTATGTTTTGCCGATTTCGTGTTGGGTTTTGACCGTTGTTAGGTCCTTGGGTTGTGTTGGGTTTAGAACGTTGTTGTGTTGGGTTTTGTCTATTGTTGTGATGGGTTTTGACCGTTGTTGTGTTGGGGGTTTTGCTCATTGTTATGTTTGATCCTTGGTTGCGTTGATTTTTTATTGTTGTTTTTCCTTGGTTGTCATGTGTTTTATTCATTGTTGTTTGGCCTTTGGTTGTGTTAGAATTTGTACATTGTTGTTTGGCCTTTAGTTTTATTGGGTTTTGTTCATTGTTGTTTGGCCTTTGGTTGTGTTAGATTTTGTACATTGTTGTTTGGCCTTTAGTTTTATTGGGGTTTGCTCATTGTTGTTTGGCCTTTGGTTGTGTTAGATTTTGTACATTGTTGTTTGGCCTTTAGTTTTATTGGGTTTTGTTCATTGTTGTTTGGCCTACGGCTGTGATGGATTTTGTTCATTGTTGAACTTTGACTGTATCGTATTTTGTTGTTTGACTACTGGTCCTCCATTTGTCGCGCTAAAGTCCTGTTGGCGCTGCTAATGGAACCAATGTTTACACAAAACCTAGTTCACCTATTTACATAGATTTTGTTTCTCCCGCTCAGGCAGTATAAAACACACTAAACAAATTATTTCATCCATATGTTATGTAGTGTAATTATCCCGCTGGACATGTTTCCAATCAACCGGTGATTTCTCCACGTCGTCCGGACTAATGAATCTCCTCACACACCAACGACACATCAATGTTAAAATCTTTTACTTCTGCAGCTACACAATTACCTCATCGGATTTGTTTTTTTACGGTATTTATTTTACATCATAAATTTCTTACACTGTTTTACTTCTTCTCTATATTTCCGAACTTGAAAAAAAACACGCTGTTAAAACAAAGTTTGTGGAAACATTGGGAAATACACAGGGATTCGGTTGTATACACGAGATTTAACACAATATAAGATTCCTTTCAAAGTTTGCTATCAGAGCTACACACTTGAGGGCAATCATATTGCCACGTGGAAAATTAGGGAAGATAAAAACTTCAGGAGGAGACAACAATTTATTTCAGGAAAGGACAAACTATGATTGGTAAACAAAAGATAAACCACGAGGGAAATTTAGAGTAGCAAAATATAAACATAAAAATGACCACTCTGTTAATAAAAATAATAAAATTACTAAATACTTTGTCACAATATTATTAGGACGAGAAAGCTTCGACAACGCCGTGGGGACGCCATGGATAGCTGAGAGGGCGAACGGACCAGTCGGCAAGGAAGAAGCCCAGCACTGAAGTCCCTGTTGTTGTTGGATGACGTTACTTGTTTTTTTCTCTCTATACACGAAGGTAGATAAAGAGCAGTCGAAGAGAGATCCTTACCGACCCGCGCGCTCATTTGACCATCCGGCGGTGGCGACGCAATAATTAGATCTTATTTTGATATACAAACAACAAGCGTTTTATTAAGACACTAGACGAATGGCCCGGGCAACGCCCGGGGTTTACCCGAGTGCGAATATATTCTAAAAACGTTGACTTGGGTGGTCGCTATTAACAGGGTGGTCTGTATAGACAGGTGGATGTATCACACAGCTGATAACAGGGTTGTCTAGAGTGGTCGCTATAGACAGGGTGGTCTGTATAGACAGGTTTATGAGAGAGGCACAAACTTACAGGTTGTTGACGCCGCAATCCCCAGAGAGAGTGTTTTTTGTTGCATCATGCTGTGACTCACACGACGACCCAAGGTCAACAGGGGTGGAGCAGCAAGCTTAAGCCTATCACCGTCTGGCGGCGCTGCTTGCGAGTTATATCTACAATTCTGCAAATAACTCTAAGGATATTCAAGATATTCAAGAAATTATTTTTCGAAAACCTTTCCGGGGATATACCTAATAATATCCCAGAATTTCATGGCGATTGGATGTATGGTTTTTGAATAACAGGGTTGTCTAGAGGGGGGCAGGGAGGACACGTGTTCCCTTGCAGCCAATGAGCGCGCATTCTATCCGTGAGCTTCAGACAAACAGACAGAATAAGGCAAATATATAAGTAGATGTGGTCTTATAAACACATATCCTGAAGTCGTGAAAGAAACCAAACAAAAGTATCATGTTTTGATATATCATGGTATCGAATAGGATGTGATCTTTGCGGAGTTTCTCTGAGGTTTGTTTGTGAGACTTACTTGGTTTGTAAACTTCTATAAGGTAAATTATATATTTAAAGTTTTAGAGTATCAACGAAAGATGTTTTATTCTCTAACGGACTTTCGGTTCCTGCACAAGTCCAACCCCAGCAGTGAGTGCAAGTTACCAAACGGAATCTAGGTCATCTTGTAAACGTGCTTTCTACTTGTGTAGACATGTGGTGCAGTCTGAAACCTCTACCGAATATGGCCTGTACAACACATTCTTCTAATAATGTAACTGAAGATATATATGTATTTAATAGGAAGAATGAAAAGAAATAATAAAAAGAAGGAAAATAAAATTATTTTAAGGAATATTTAAATTAGATTCTATGATTTTTACGCGATGATATTTCCTTCAAGCCCCTTTTATCACATCATTGATAAATATTTATAGAATTTTATTCATGAATATATTCCGCGGCATATATACGGTAAAAAGATATTTGGGAGAATATATTCTAGCTGTCAGTGAGCGCAGCAGAGAATAAATACAAATAGTTGAAAAAGTATCTGACAACACTGAATAAATAGTTTAATCTATTACCCGTCGTCACAGGGTTGCCAATCCATTCTCTGCCATTGATTGAGATAAGGAATTTATTTTCTTTTTCAGTGATTTAATGAATGTCAGTTTAAAATCAACAGCGGTGGTTCAATAGGCCTTAATGGATTGGGCAACATGGGGATGAATGGAGGAATTTCAGGCTATGTACCATCAGAGAAAATTTCCTTCTTTCTCATTATGTCCACTTGTTCTTCTACGGTCGTTTCTATGGACGGCAGTTCCTCTATGTTCTTTCCAATGCCAGAATTGGAGGATTCCCACATGTGGACACAGAGCTCTCACTGTTCATCCGTTTAGAGTAAGTTCACGGCATAATTCGAAATTTTACAATTTAATTATAAGCCAAAAGCACCATCTATTCATAAGAAATGAAATCATTAAATCAGGAAGGTTTCTTTTATACATAAATCACAAACTTCTACTGTCCTTACTGCGATGAGCAAAGAACTCGGATCAGGTGTTGAAATCAATATTAAGAATGGCATGTCCTGATCAAGAGCACATGTGCTTTACAGAAGGCAGAGCGCCATCTGGTGGAACAGAAATCAACTAAACATTGATTTAGCCTGTTCTCTGATATTTGGCCAACCCAATTTCTTGATAAATCAAGAAAAGCCATCCACGATTTCTGTTCCACCAGATGGCGCTCTGCCTTCTGTAAAGCACATGTGCTCTTGGTCAGGATATGCCATTCTTAATAAATATGTATATGTAATTCTACTGTCCTAAAACCTTATATCCATAGTTTGTTTGAATACCATTTCCGAGATTCCACCCTTCAGTGTAGCATATATAAGTAGAATCGTCCAATACAGTATTAGAGATCTAAGAAGCGGTCTGGTAGATTAAATTGGCGAAACCGCTGGGAAGGTTCATCACTGATGAGCCAAGCCCTCCCAATATTTTTTCATCGCAGTAAGGACAGTAGAAGTTTGTTTTATGTGTGAAAGAAACATCCGTGTTTTCATTTCTTATATTTATCAATTTGTTTATTATTTGCTGATATTTTTAGATGTATTTTTACCTTGTTGGATCGAAATGAAGGGGTGAATAAGAAAAATATAAACTCAAAAATTTTGAAAATATATATTTATATTGTAAACGACATTTGAAGTTACACCGCGTGAGTTTCTTTTCAATGAAAAATCAAAATTCATTTCAAGGAGAAATATTGACATTTCCAACCCTTTGGATGAGGTATGAGAAGGTGAACCATGAAGAGTAATGATAAACGGAAAAATACAAGTGTCCAGGGATGGGAACCGAACCCACAGTGTTCCGCTTACCGGGCAGATGCCATGTCCACTAGGCTACCCTAGGTTCACCTCCTCATACCTCATCCAAAGGGTTGGAAATAGTCAATATTTCACCTTGAAATAAATTTTGATTTTTCATTGAAAAGAAACTCACGCGGTGTAACTTCAAATGTCGTTTACAATCACAGGCCGCATTGTATTATAGTGTATTATATATTTATATATCCTCTAGGCTTCATGTCCAAACACTCGTTAATCAATACTCCCTTTCAAGTGCCGCGAATATACAGAAAGAATAACCTAATTCAATAGTAATACACTCAATAGCGGTAGATTAAACTGGCGAAACCGCTGGGAGGGTTCACCCCCGATGAGCCAGGTCATCCTAATATTTTTTATTATTACAGTAGTACGTAAAGTAAGTGAATCTTTTGACTCAAATACATCAAATTGTTCAATGTCGGAAGTTGGAATATTTATTTTCTTCTTAGTAATACATTTAATAAAATGTTTTTTTTTTTAATAAAACTATTTTTTCCTAATGTAAAAAAATAATACAAATGTGATATTGTACTGGGATAAGGTGCATAAATTATTAAAAAAGGCATCTCCTTATCGTGCAACTAAAAGTTGCTGATGGCTTGCGCCATCTATCGGAATGGCCTTTTTTAATATTTTCTTAATTACCTATAATTATTGCGCTAAGGACAGTGGAAAACGCTTTATTTGTAAAAGAAAAAATCATGTTAGAAAAAGGTTGGTTATAGCCGCTGCGATGTTTACCTTACGCCTGTTGAAGATCTCCAATTTCCGAAAGCTCAGAGTCAATTAAATTGTATTTTTTGTAAGACACGACTACCTGGATGGAATATTTTCAATCAGATGATATTATATAAGGGAGGATTATATTAGAATGACAATATCATTTAGCTCACAGATTCATGTTTATTATTTATATTTCATTTAATATCACACACCATTTAATATTTAGCACACCATTTATATTCATTCAACCTCTATTTCTGCTTATTAATTCTTGCTGCCATAACATGGGACACTGATTATATTGGCCAATATCTCCTTTCACCTTTATTCTAATATATCTCTTTTTACACACAATTACTTAAATATACTCTTAAAAAATAAATTGATTTTTTTATGTGTTCAGTTTTATTGATAGTTTTATTTAAATTAAAAATGTATATCCTGATATAAGTAAATATAAACAAAATAAATGAATAACATCAAATATTTACGGTTTAAAAGTAAACCAATTATTTAGATAGATTTATATTTATGAAGTTTGATAGTTTGTCGCCTGTGTAACTCCGAGGTAACTCCAGAAACATCCTCTGTGTCTAGTTGGGAGAATCACAAACTACTTTCATCATAAATGGGTAGTTTTGAAAACAGCTGAGGCAGGGAAGTCCGCCCATTGCACCTCTGATACAGCTGTGTGATTGATCATTTTTGGTGTCTAACTCCGAAGAGATTCGAGATAGAGCCGGAGAGGAATCTTATAACGGATCGAGGAAAAGGATCCTCTTTATCGAAGTCGATAGACGGGGCTGGAGAACAAACTCTCCGTGGTGTAGAGGTCCTTGTACTCGGCAGGAGCCTGGTGGAAACGGGGCCTTCGCACTTGCCGTTATTCAGTGGCTGGAGCTTTTTCTTGGTCTTAGCTGGACGTTTGACGAACGGCTTGGCCATCTTGCTCCGGGGCTTATGGCAATAGCTGGGGGACTGGAGGCTCTCTCCCGGGATTCGAGATATAAACATGAAAATTTGGAATTCTTCCTTCTTTGAAGTCATGGATATTCGATTCGGAAACCAAGCCTCAACTGCCAATATTTCCCGAGTTAAATCCTATATCACCGACAGACAGAAATATAGCTAGATAATGGATGTTTCTCAAAAGATGTATTGAACACATGTTCAAGAAACATTCTCTATCTTCAGTTCACCAGTTGCAGAAGTCTTAGAAAATAAATCCATCAACAGTAAACTAGAACAGGTCACGTTAAACCATGTTTCCCAATCAAAATTCCAACATGGCTCATTCCCGAAATTCTTGTGTTATAAATAACAATAACTAAAAAAAAGTTGGTAGGGTATAAACTGTCGATTGTCGATAACCCGGATCGAACCCCGCATTGGACACTTTTTTTAATTGCTTAAAATGCAACCTGATTCTTGGGAAAGTTCAGCTTCCATCGATGAGTTCAAGCTACCAAATAGAACACTTGTAAGAGCAAAAGTCGAAGTACCTTCCACATGTGGTGTGGACACTTACAGCAAAAGCTAGCTATCCACATAGAACCTCTCCCGTTACTAGAGCTGCAATCTATCGACAGCAGTCTCTACAACATCGGCTTTGGTAAATTCCGAACGTCTACATGGAGACCACGATTTAGCCACATATAGCTTAACACCTCTTTGATGGATTCTGAAGACATCATGAATACCAAGTGCACATCTCATGGAATCAAAGCCCTCCCTGGACTGACGAGGGCCATTAGCCCGAAACTCCAGGTTAGAGTTAGCCAGTCACCGACCCGCTAGCTTGCAGAGACGGTCAATAGATGGCGCGCAGCTCTTACATCTATTTTGACAGGAGAGGTGACCTTTATTTTTCGTATAGATCATTGTTAAAACTAGTACAAAAGTTGTACTGGGATCAGGTTGGTAAATTAAGAGAAAGTCATCTCCTGATCGTGCAACTTAAAGTTGCTGATGGCTTGCGCCATCTATCAGAATAAATATCAACTAATCATTGATTTTTAATTATTCCAGAATTGGCCAAATACCTTTTCTTGATGAATCAATAAAATATAGACCAATATTCTCCCGGCAGAATTTCTATCAAAGTGCATTTAGATTAAAAGAGAGGAAAAAATCAACTACACACAACAAAAATTATAAAAATGATTTATATACTAATGTTGTGATTCAGTTTGGCTCAAGTTACCAAGTTGCGTGAGGTTTCCGTGACAGGGATTTCAACCAACCAAATGGAAAGTTTTTAAAGACCAAAAAAGTCAATGTGGCGGTCGGCCCCACCCAGCGAGCTGGAAAACTGCCCCTAGGGAACAAATAATTACATAGAACACTCACTCTATGATCGCAACTTATGCAAATTGAGGGTTACGGAATCCCCCTAGCGAGAGAGTAATGGGCTGGCGAAGTCACCGTTGAATTCTCCCAGATATTGGGAAAGCCGGGATATTAGGGTTAGCACTAACCCGATATTACTGCGTTATAGTTAAATTGATGGTTTGAACCATCTTTTATAGAATACCAGATCTCCAGTGGACCAATATTTTCATTGATCGTTATTTTTGTGTGTGAAACTATCTCCCGCATTTGTCTAACTCAACATCCTTCTCAACTAACGGAGGTATTTAAGGGGACATAAATATAGGTAACTTATGGTAAACTTGATTTCCTGTAGAGAGACGGGTGTATGAACCCAAAATCTAGAGAAACATACTAACATATGTAAATAAACTAATTCCTCGACGGTTTATATATTACTAACATTCATCGTGTAAACAAACTACGTGTAAAATTATTAACCAATCAAATTCATTTATCGTCGCGATCAGTGCTGTGCCAAGCGGTAAAAGGCTGGAACTAACACTTTTTGGTTTTGCATTTAAAAAAAAGCACATTGACCTTTTAGTTTTTTTAATAGCCTATATGTTAAAAGAAATCTTCAGCTACCTACATGAGAAATTTCATAATGATTGATTCTGTAGATTTTGCGCAACGCGATAACAAACATCGATTTTGGATTTCATTTTTATAGATATAAAGGATATCGAGATATGGAAGAATAATTTATTGAACAAATGTGCTAGGGTATAGAAAGAAATTACATTTTGTAGATTGATATATGTAAGCTAAAAATGCAAATCCTTCCTTAAATATATATTTATCAACGCTAATTTATTTATTTTTTATATTTCCTTGTTATTTATACACACTTATAACTTTGTTTGATAAAGGGATGCCTCGAAAGCTTGTAAAATAGAATCAATAAGATACCACACACATCGATACTGGGATAACCCGCAAACTAAATATTTCAAGTAAAAATGTCACAACCTGTGACCGCCGTTTTAAATGTTGTCGCGATTTGTTGGAAGTTTTACGTGCAAGTATTGATCATCTCTCCATAGTGGCAGAGAGAAGAAGATTATGTTTACTAAAAGTTATTATAATTAATTATAATATCTATTTTTCTTAAATAGTTATAAGATTATATATTTGAGAAATATAGCAATTTCAGGATATACATGTTGACATAAAATGAATTAAATGACTTATCGCAAGTTTAAAAAATATATATATTGAGAGCTTTAGGGTCTGAATGAATCATCCGTTTCACCCAGAGGTTGAGAAGGACAACATTATATAAGATTATAGACAGTTAAACCTGTCTATAGCGCCCCCTCTTGGGACTCACCAAAATAGAGAGGTGATATAGAGAGGGGGTGCTATAGACAGGTCACTTTTAATATAAATTGCATCGTACTACGTATTTAAAATCGAACGCTATAGAGAGGTTTAATTGTATATACCTAAATTAAAGTGATAAAATAAATAAATGTATAATTGTATTAAAATAAAGGTTGTTTAAAGAGATGCGAGCTTTCGGACAATACGTTCATCCACAGCTATGACGGAGATTTAACAGACATTATTTGCATATTGAGACGACTCTGCATAGATAACGAGGACACAACATGTTGACTGGAGGAAATTGATCTATAAAAAGAAAGGACGCCTCTCCCTTCAAAACACATGCAAACTATCCGCCATTTGTAACCACAAGCTTTGCCAGATAAACAACTCTTAGGAAAATCCCGAGCGTCAATCCCTTGTGGATCTCATCGAATCAAACCTCGCCCTGGACTGTCGAAGGCCATTAGTCTGAAACCTCCAGATGGACGTTCTGAGTTTGCCAAAGCTGGTGTTGTGTCACCGACCCGAGTCCGCCAGTTTGCAGATGGCCAATGGATTAACGAAGTATTTTTGCATCCATTTCGACTGTATCTGTATTTACATCTACTACAACATCAACTACAAAATGCAACGACAGTTTCGTTTAGATTCATTTTAAATATGAAACACGTCAAAATAGGGTACTACATTCAAAGTCTAAATATATAAATAAAAATAAGCTATTTACTGGCGTATTTAGCTTCGTTTCTATACTTTCCACAACATTTGACCTAAATATTGACAGAATGTTGAGTAGGTTTTACCGTAGCTATTTCAACCTTGAAATATACAAGCTAATCTGAAACTAGAACATTTCAGCATTGTGAAATTAGAATATTCTGGTGGTTGTGAAAACGTTACGATGACAATAAAAATAACGAATTCCTCTTCGCTGTTACTTCCAATAATACGTTTGTTAAAACAATGATCAAACATATACTCAGGCAGAACCCGTGTAACACACGGGTCAGGAATTTTGGTAGTTTACTCTCTTTCAACACGCTAGTATATATGCAAAAAGGGGATAATATGCAACAACATACACAGGGAGAACACTACAAAGTTGCATACCAGGTCACGTGGTACTGATCCTTCAATCGATCGGATCAGGCAGACGTGATTTGCAATCCTAACTCTCGTCTGATTCACTAACTAACAGTAGCTGTCTCAACGTATATACCAAAACCAACCTTATATTAGAGATGTCGTCTACGATCAACCAGCAGTTTGACGCCAGATCTACTCTTTGATCTATTGACTTACTCTTCTTCTTCTTTCTCATCTCCACTCAATCATATTAGGGTATCAGGCTTGTTTGACAACCATCATGACTGGGTGAAGTAGAATGCGTCTGCCTTTGTCATTAAGACTGGGAGCACTACTCAGTTGCAGGCCGACTTAGCTTCAAAAGAAATGGCTGCCTCTGACATGAGGAACAGACGCCAAGTGCAGCCGCTCCTAACATGGAGTACAAACGCTGCTCATCCTGTATCCCTGGATTAGGAGCCCTTACAGGGTACTATCAGCATGACCAGCTGAACCCAGGTTTTTTAGTGAGCTTGTTACTGCTCTCCCTCCTCCTTTTTCATCCGGCTTGGGACTGGAAAAGGCGGAGTTTGACTTACTGACTTACTGAGGAACTTATGTCCTCCCTTCAATCAATACGTGAAAGACACAACTACACTTCTAACAACTCGACTTTATTCTGACCAAATAGCGCGGGAAAACCTCCCGAGAAAAAGATGGCTTCAATTACAAATATCTTCCTCACATTTTGCGAATGTCTTCTATTTCTGATTAGGCAATTTACTTAAGGGTTTGTACGTTATTTTGGCAGAATTAAATATGCTTAGTTTGTGTTATTTATCCCAATGATAATCATGATGGGTAGTTAGCGACTGTTTTTACTGTAAGTGTACCATATGCTACACATATAGAAAGCAGTTCGAATTTTACACTTACAAATGTTCTAGGTGCCAGTGTGGTTACTTGCATTCACTGGTGGGATTAAACTTTGAAAGAATCGAGGGCCGCTGAAGCAATTATTTCATTAGAAAAAAAAGTCCAATGCAAGATTCGATACTAGGTCGTGACTGTTGAAAATAGATGTTTTATACCAGCCGTTTGTGCAAGTTAAAAGTGTATTTATGAATTTGTAAATCTATTCCAAGCTGTTAATTCCATGCAAGAATAGGAAAACAGAACCTCACATTCAGAGATTAAGTAGTGTAGGACCACTAGATGTTCTATTTCCCAATCATTTTCTTTATTTTTACGCTCATAAATAAAATTTAAGAAAATGTAAAGTTTTTTTTAATTACAAAATATTTTCTCACAATGAGTTTATTTTTATTTTAAAATGCTAGCTTTCAAGTGATAATTGCTCTTCAACGGGCTTAATAAAAAATATCGACTAATTGGCATAAAATAATTTTGCATATTTGATGTCCGTCACCAAACTATGATAGGGATTCAAACAGTGAAACAGACAATTTCATCTATACATTTGGCAATCCAGCTCAGTCCCATTTGTAGGACTACAGACACCATCTCCTCCAAGTCATTCCTTGACTCAACCCGTCCGGTCTTACATGGGAATTCATTTTCATGAAAGCTTGAATTGCATATGGAGTTTTTTTAATTATCCCTAGTACACGTGGTACAGGCATGATAATCATGGTGGGTAGTTAGCGACTGCTTTTACTGTAAGAGCACTACATGTCTACACATGTGAAAAGCAGTTCGACTTTGCACTTACAAATGTGCCAGATCCCCGTTTGGTTACTTGCACTCACTGATGGGGTTGGACTTTTGTAAGAATCGGGGGCCATTGGAGCATTTTTTATTTTGCATATGGAGTGATGTGGGAAAATCAACTCTACGGTTGTTAACTGTCCGTTGAGCTGTGAGAGACGAATCGTGCTTGAAATGGTTACATTGGGGTAGAGAAAGTATAATTTATTCTGATAGTTAGTTAGTTATGATTTAATGCGGGCAGGCGGGAGAAGGATTAGCAGCTGCGGTACCTCACTAATTGGGCGAGGTACTGGACGTACAGATAGCCCTGGTACTTCTCTGGTAGGAAATCCTTGTTCAGCAATACTGACAGAGGGGAAGTTTCATTAAGATTTCTAGCCTAGAATTCGTTTAACGAGAAATGTCTCGTATTTCGGAATATCAAATCTGTTTCCTGGTTCTTCGTCTACAGCGCATCGTTAGCCAATCCTGGGGCAAGTTGCCATTACCTCTAAATTACATCATTAAACCGTTTTCATTCAGATTCTAACAACGTAATCTGGGAAGTCCAAAATTGAAATGTTTGTAGACTTAAGAATAATTTGATTCGCTCTGTTTTCTTTCTCCCTCTGATTGAAATAGAACAATATCGGTGCGTGGTTGGGAGTTTACCAATTGTTTTAAATTCTGGTGCAAATTTCACATTGATTTGCATAGGTGTGAGCATTAAATACATATAAAGTAATGTAAAAACTGGATTAAACTGTAGTTTAGTCCTTCCCTTATAAACATGTGTTTTCTTGTAATTTTATATCCATTTTATAAGGAATAAAGAGCCAAAACGTTACATCTCCTACATTAGAATCTTCTGTCTATTTACATATCCAGATTTCTGCCCCTATTTGCATAGTGTTCGATACTACGCCTATTTACACTGTTTCTATTGTGTAAACATATCGCCATCTACCAGAATAAAAATGAACCAATTCCTCCAGTCACTACATATCAGATAATGTCTACGGTATTCACAACGGAACTTGGAAACAAAGTTATTTATTGGATATGTGCATGCAAACATGTCTACTAGTATTAATCGTTTTTTAAGGTTTACTTTGATGTTTAGGTATAGAAACTAACGCGCACGGTGAAGGCTTCCTCCGTTAATATAAGCAACAAAAGCTTTGTGGACACAAATAATCTATTTTTATAGAAATGAATAAATGAATGTTTATAGGAAATATATGAAGAGATGATAAATAAAAGAAACGCCTTCTATACAAACATCTATACAAATATGGAATCATTTAACGATATTGGTTTTTAAATTGTGATGTTCCTCCGATTAAATATATAAATATGCTTTACCAAATTAAGAAACAAATTTCAATTATATATCTTTCTAATGTTAAACATACACTTCTGAATATATTCATAACAACAACAATAATTACAGTGCTGCTAAATCCAAACATTCAAAAATAAATTAATTAAACAGAGTATATTATAATATTATTTTAAGGTATATTACATAAATAAAGGACGGATTTCTACAATTAGTGAACTGAATATAAAAAAAGAGAATTGTGGGAAAGCTTGGCTCATCAGTAGTGAACCTTCCCAGAGATTTGACCAATTCAATCCACCAGATCCAAGCTAAACAACTATTGTATTGTACATTATATAGTCTCATGTACTTGAAGGTTTATTCTTGGTGTTTTAACGAAACTATGGGAAGATTCTCCTATAATTGTTGGAATTTCACATCTAGAGTGCGCTATGTGTTTTGCCTTTTTACAAATACATTGAGATTATATAAAAGGGCGTACCTCTGGATCTGTAAAGAAAAAAATTGTTTTTTTGACGTGACAACGTCTTAAATTAGGTTGCGGCTGGGAGTCACTTATGAAAAAGTGTAACGCCCGGTAACGTTACGATGAGTCACCGAACGAGAGTGCTGCGCGCGCAGCGCTAGAGAATTAGGCGCATTGAATCGGCGCATGCTTGTCTCTGTCTTTGTCTTTCTCGAACGTTCTTGGCGTTGGAAAAACAAGAAAGCGTCATAATACAAGTTCACACGTGTGGTTAAAGTATCGTCAGCTGTGTCTGTAGTGAAAATGTGGAGTGCTTAGATTCGTCATTTACAACAACTACAACAATAAAGGTAAATAATTGTACACTGATATTTCATTATCGTAAACTATGATTGATTGATTAATTGTTAGATTGACACAAAAGTTGAGAAACTGAGTTTATAGGTTATGTCATACTATTGATAAATGTTGATAGTGTTAAGTAAATTATTAGTTTAAAATTAATTAATTAATTAATTATTAATTTACAAATTTTAAATAGTTTCAAATTTATTTAGCAAAAATTTGAACCTTCGATCTGAATAAATGTTTTGATTTTCGAATTGATTCTTTAAAATTACAAATATTAAGAAAAAGTGGCAGATATAAGAAAACTTTATTTAAACTGTGTTGAGCAAGAATTTTAACATCTAATTTAAGTAAATGTTTTAATTTTCAACTTCATCATTTACAATTACAAATTTTATTTAATTTCAAATTTATTTAGCAAAAATTTGAACCTTCGATCTGAATAAGTGTTTTGATTTTCAAATACCAACGCGGCTGGTGGAGTGGCGATCTATCGTAAATTATCATCGACATCTACGGCGGAAGTGTTCCAAGTTGCGATTACAGACGTAACTCGTGTCATTAAAACCAAGGGTGACATGTGCATGACTGAAGTTACTTGCTTCGCCGCTAATACTAGCTTCAAGTTTATACTCGGAGCTGTATATATTCATCCAGGAGCTAGTATGCAGGATATTGGAATGTTACTATGGCAAGGACTCGGTCCGTACATTCACAACAGCCAGTACGTGCCACCGTTCGTGCAAGTTGATTCTAGTATACCGATTCTTCTGTGTGGTGATTTTAACAAAAACGTAAAGCCTGACAACTCGTTTCTTAATTTCATGAAAAATACGTATAATCTTGATTGCGTATCAAACGTTTCTAAGTCAACTACGTTAAAAGGAACAACTATCGACTTGACTTTCGCAAGACACATTACAGCAGAAACACTTCCTTTCATTTCATATTTCTCCTATCATCGTCCTATCCTCAACAAAATCACTCAAATAGGAATTAGTTAAGTTTAAGTTTACATGTACAATGTTTTAGTAAACAAAATATATTTCTATAGTTAAAATTTGTGCAATTCTTATTTTCATTCAATTCCTTGTTCCTATTGTGCAATTTAATTATATTCATATCAATAAATATTCTACCGTTGTCACGTAAAATCTTCGCCCGTAAAACCGACTTTACAGGCAACCATTGTTTTTTTCTTTACAGATCCAGGTACGCCCTTTTATATAATCTTAATTAATGAATCGCCTTTTGACTCAAATACATTGTGAGGTACAAAGATATTTTTTTAAATTTTCATAAAAATATCTTCGCAGAGAATTCTTTAAAATATTTAACATTTATGTTTCTTATGATAAATATATCATCTCAAAATGTGCACACCTTACTGCAATGATCGAAATTATTGATGACAGGGGGCTTAACTTATACGTATTATTATGTGGGAAATAAGAAAGAAAATGGTCAGGTGTTTATATTAAAAACAAAAACATGTAATTATATGTATGCACCTCTACAAACCTATAAGCTTATGCCCATAGGTTCCCTAAACATCCCTAAGCTGCCTTCCTTACCAAATTCAGGGTATATAAGAAAAATAATCTAATACAATAGTAGAGAGCGGTTTGTAGATTAATTTGGTGAAACCGCAGAGAGGGTTCGCCACTGATGAGCCAAGCCCTTTTTTTATCATTCCAGTAAGATCGTCAGAGGTAGAATTTGATGATATATAACGTAAGATAAATGACAAATATTTATTAAAAATGTATCGCTAGATAGCATTCAACATTACCTATGTAATATCTAGGCACAATGTCCCATGTTACGTTCGTAACTACTGAACGCTATCAGCAGACTGCTAGCCGGACAATATGTCTCTGTCCCTAGTTGTCACCCAGACATCTCCGACACGGAAGTAGGAAGCCACCTAAAGGAAACAATTCTCCTCCATTTATCTGATCAACGCGAGGTACTTCCATAACGGAACTTAATTCTACTGTTCACCTACTTTCTCTCTCCTTATCCCAAGTACGTGGTACAGATAGCCATGATAACCATGGTTAGAGATTGTTTATACTCTTAAATTCACCCCAAATGCCTACACATGCAGAAACCAGTTCGACTTTTACACATACAATGTGACAGAGTCCCGTTGAGAAAATGTCTTTCCTATCCCCTATAAGCCATCGCTGCTATTTCTTCTTTTTCCAGCAGAATGAGATTTCCACAAACCTATTGCTATAAATAGTATTTTTAGTGAGTTGTAAGTAATTGTATGACTACTCCGTGGGTCGTTAACGTACAGCCACACTGACGTGGGCCAACAGCCAGTACATGGTGGCTTTTGTGACCAATTTTAGCCGATATTCCGATAGATGGTGCAAGTCATCAATAATGTAATATTACAATCTTACTTATCCGATTTTTATTTATTTTAAACGGTGAGAAGATTGTAACAACATCACAGATAGAAATGGTGTTTAGGAGTGAAATATTGATCAATGGCGGTGGGTTTTGTGGTGTTCAGGCGCAGTGCACACCTCTCCCTTTTATTAAATCCATTCCAACCACTCGATAGCTTCTCATCACAGGGAGAACGCTCATATTCCGATCAGTAAATAAGCCACCAGTTCTGGTAAATTCGTACAAAATACAGAGAAAGGCATCTTCTGATCGTGAAACTAAAAGTTTCTGATGGTTTGCGCAATCTATCGGAATAAATATCAATTAATCGGTTTTTTTAATTATTCCTAATTTAGCCAAATACTCGTTCTTTGTTAATCAGGAAAGGCTGTCAAATTATATTGACAAATATTTGCAATCTTATCATATCTTATCTCAGGTTTTAGTGGAAAGAATTTATGTTTTCGTTTGTTTGTGAACAAATCTCTCCCGCATTCTCATTGGACGAATGTGGTCATGTTTGTATATAAAGTGGGCTATGGTATGAGTCGATGCCAGTGTGGTGGAATATCGTGTGGGGACGCTTAAAGTGTTCTCTGCGTGCTATATCCCTGTCTGGCAATCTCGGCGCATACCTGTGTAACCCCGGTCCGATCCCTACCTAAGCAGCAATAAAGCTAAGTACTGTTTTTTTATTTTATTAAGATTAAGAATTTTATTTAGTAACTTTTGTCAAGGCCAACCAGGTACACGTCTCGGGCTGTTGGCTCTCATATAGTCGTGCAAGCTGTACCTCAACGACTAAAAAATCTGGTTTTGATGCTTCTTGGAAAATCAACAAATGGGAATTTAAGGCGTGAGAACGCTAAACTCTATAAAAATGAATTACAGAAGTGAAATGGTACTGGGATCATTTGACTTGTTTACTATTTTATTTTGATATTCAGGTTGGTTCCTGGTTTTGTTCGTGTTTATTCCTGTGTTTCACGGATCAAAAAACCTTCTCTACTCGGAGAAAAATAAAACGATATTTCTAATATATGTACATATTAAAAACAACAAAGGCATATCCTAACCGCTATCACATGAGCTTTTCTAGATGGAAGAGCGCCACCTAGAATTAAACTTGTTCTGTGATATTTGGCCAATCCAATTTCTTGATAAATCAAGTCAACCACGAACGTGTCTCGGGCTGTTGGCGTCAAATTATCAGCGTCAAATTATCGAGTAAAACTTCATTGCGTGCGCAAGTTTGACTCCGCTTTTTTTTTTCGGATAGAAAATCTAATGAAATTGAAAAACAAAATTATACTAGACATAATTGCCATTGTTAGATATAACATGGATGGATGCCATCATAAAATAATTTTGGGTTTCGAGGCAATCCATTCATCAAGCCAATTTTCAACTTCTTCGAGATTCTGGAAGCGCTGCTCAGCCAGCCCATGGCCAGAAGAGGTGATAATCCGATGTCTGGAGATTATGACGGGTGGCTTCCCATTTGAAGTCTTTCAGGATGTCTTTTACCGATTGTGCGTCATTGTATTGTCATGAAACATAATGCCATGTCTTCGCGCCCCTTTTGGTCTTTTCACTGCGATTTCTTGGCGTAACTGCATTGATCGTTGTTGTAGGCGATTGGCAGTGGCTGTTTCGCCTGGTTTCAGAAGTTCGTAGTAAAGTATGCCGTGCTGATCCCACCAGATGCACAGAAGAACCTTTCTGCCGCAGATATTGGGTTTGGCGGTCGAGGTTGTCGGCTGGGCTTTCCCATGATATCTTGCCCTTCAGATTGTCAAAATACACCTTATTTGTATCCCTAGTCATAATACGATGAAGAAAAGACTTTCTTGAAGATATCCTTCTTAGATTTCCCTTGTCCTTTTCATTTAATTCGCGAGGCAACCATTTTTCTTTCCTTCTGGCTATTTCCCATAGCTTGAAAACGAAGTGGAACAGCCTGTCGAGTGACGTTGAGAGAAGTCACAAACTGTTCTTGTGTTTGACCATCGTCTTCATACAATAAAACCTTTGGCGACTTTCCGTGTTCCTTGTCGTTGACGCCAAAACCTCCAGATATAAATCATTTAAACCATTCTTGACAGGATCTTAATGAAAGAGCATTGTTTCCATGGGCTATAGAGCATTTGATGAGCTTCAGTTGCGCTTTTCCTGTGGTTGAAGATGAAAACCAAAGCGTCCTGAAAATAAGACTTTCCAGGCACAAGACATCTAAAGAGTGTAAAATAAAAACGCGCATAAGATTTTATAATAAGTATTAAATATAAATAGCTTTACCTTTATAAGACGCAGAAATCGATGCAAAACAAAGCAATAGGTAAACGTTTGTTTATGCAAATTTATAATGAGTTATATAAAAACGCGAATTCAACATTTTTGCGCACCCAATAATAAACCCCGCAATCGGGTGAATCGAATAAAAACAAAGAACAACGGTCCAAAATAAGTTCCGCCATGTAAGGGAGGAATGGGTAGTGGACAGATGATAACACAGAAAACATCGCCCAATCTATTAGCTTTTTGTCCTACGCCAAGTTTGTTATCACACATCCAACAATGATATAGCTACTGGTCGATTGAGAAATACATTGTTCACGTTAGCTTTGCTGAGATCCTATAGACAGTATGTATAAGGTACATATTACACACAGTAGGGTTCAATTTATTTACAAAATGTAGATCTCCATTTCCCATTGGTTGAATCGGACTAAGGAAAGAATGTAATAGCAAGATAGACCAATCAGAACATCCAAGCCGACAATTCCAGGACGCGGGAAAATAGTTCCCGCCTAATGGGGGATTAGCCCTAAATACGAAACAAAAGATAATTTCAAATTTCAAAGAATTCTAAATGAATGCAAACGATTCTATTTAAAAGATAAAAAAGGCAAAATAAAGAGTTTAATTATTTAAATTATTTTCACAGTTTTTTTTTTTTCTAAAAAAAAAATATATATATATATAAAAGTGTAGATTTGTGAAAAGAAAGCTTGAAAAAAGTTTTTCATCTGTGAAAATGGGATTTGCCAAGATTTAATCAGTGATGGGACTGATCAACGTCTGTTAAAAATATTCAATCCGGCAACCCTTGCTAATCACTCGGCAGAAATTAAATTGGTCTTGGCGAATTGATCCCCCGGGAATTTTTATTTTATTTTTTTTTTCACCAGGAGAGAGAAAGAGACAATGGGAGCACAGCACTGGCTTTATTGATTGGGGCATTCAAACGGCCTGACGGATTTGTGACCAATTATTTGCCTCCACGACCTAGCCAAATATGGATAGTATAGGTGCCCGCCCTATCAACGTAACGATACTAGATTGTACTAGTTGTCCCCAGGGAAATATCAAATATTGAACGAAGGAGTGGGAGATTCTGTTTAGACAATCCAGCCACAGGACCTGTCATTTTGTTCAGCTTGTCAGCAGATTTAGAGCAGCTATGGTTAAAATCCATGAATTTCTGGCAATATTACAGAAAGGATAGTCTTGTTAATGTCTTGTGTGTTGAATTTTGGCCAGAGTTCGGAGCAGGTATGGTTATAACCCAGACATTTCTGGTGATGTTTCAGAAAGGTACAATCCAGACTGGGTCAAAGACAGTTGCAGTATGAGAGGCCAGCGGGCCGATACACAGACACTTGGACGATCGAGGAATTTGCCTTAATTTGGCCGAGATCGATTGTCGCCGCATCCTTCTTTCCCGAGAATCTATTAGCCTGTCTCCGGGAGATCTGACCCGCCGCGCTGGTTTAAACAACATCACCATAACATAGCTATCCCAAATAGGAATGGCCAAGTTCTTTATGACTTTGGAATAAACGTATTACTATCCCAGGTGAACCTGTGTACCTACTCAATTCGCCAACACCATCGATTCCTATACCCTTGGCTCAACGGGATACTATGGTGCCTTAGAGTAAATAACAGTCGCTAACCATTCACCATAAATATCATGGCCTCTACCACATGTACTTGGGATAAACGTATTTATTAATAATATAAATATATGGGTATGTGTTTTATAGCTCTTTTGTTGTGTCGAGGTGGTTCTTTGTTGCTATATTGGACCTATAATTTTACTTTATTTTATAAAACCTGTCTGTTTTGTCCCACTGTAAGATCATCTCTCACTTCACAAACCTTCCCTCCAATATCATGCTGATACCTCAGACGACATAATAAAACGAAGGATGAAACATTGGACATATGCTAAGAGAGAAAGGAAATTGATCCTTTCATTTCCCAAATTAAATTCCAGCAATCATTGTGTACGAAAGGTAAATTATATTGTTGCATCAATGCGCCCTACATTTATTCAAAATATTCTATGATATTTAATATTTATTTAAAACAGATTATTTAGATTATCATCATTCCTTTTTATAGTTTCATTCCTTTTGTAATATTTTATTGTACATATATCTTGATTGGTTATTAGAGTGAGAGAGGACCTAGACTGCGGATCACGACCTACGAGGAAGCCAACGAATAAATAAACACAATAACTTTAAAAGGTAATTTATTTTTATTTACTTTTATTTATTTGCTTTGAGTATGGAAACCCGCTCGGTGTATAACACCAAGAAACGAAGGTCGACGACCCTGCAAAGCTGCAACACTATATAATAGAGAAATATCCACAAACACCATAATCTTTATGCAATAAAAGACAATCTGTACATATACAGTTGAAGTCTGATATTTATACTAAAGTCTGGCTCAACAGTGGCGAAAGGTAGCTTCGCCAGTATCATCCAGCATACAAATACCACTTGCTGTTTGAAAGTAATGTCCTGGTCATAGCAGGCACTGGTGAAACTATGTAAATTTTACCGATGCCACGCCCCTTTCTTATAATTCCCCCGCGGTTAACGTGCAAAACTCACTCTACCGAGAAACAATTAAAATTTAATATATTCGAAGAGTTTATCGGAAATATCGTACTAAATATTTAAAAAAAAAAAAGGGTCGACGAAATGTTAACAACGGTAGGGCACGCTGCTCATTACAGGGCGGCATGAGGAAGTCCTGGCCTGCCATTTAATTGACGCCATGATTGCTTGTCAATTAGTGTCGTCGTCTGCCCATTATTACCGTCTCAAGGTCAAGGCAATTTCAGATTTCGGGAGGCGACCATTTCTAATTCGAAATGTTGGGTACAACTTCCGCAACATTGGCTGCTGATGAGATTTCCTTCATGACGACTTCCGCCTAAGACTGTGTTGATTGTTACACTTTGTGAAACATTTATTTCTTACAATGGTCCACATTTATTTCTGTCTTTGGGCGACATGCTTCTTTCATCACACATACTGAAAAACTATAGAAAATGCCAAGTATGCTGTAAAAAGTTTGCTTATGTGTCCAGGAAAGATGGAATTAGCATATCTTCCTATTATATGTGATTAGGTTGAACAGATTTTTGCAATCTGTGGTACATTTCTACGTACGGTGCAAAACATCCAGGAGACAGCTAGGTCTGTAGAGAAATTATCAAGACACGAGCAAAGATGTAATTTCTGTATAAACATATATCCCCATTGAAAAGTACCGGTAATTATTTTGTTTAAGAAGTAAATATAAACATGCATTTTTAATCTAAATGTTGCCCGTTTATTATAAAATTAATATAACAAAGTGTATTTAAAAAAAGGCATATCCTGACCAGGAGCACATGTGCTTTTCAGTAGGCAGAGCGCCATCTGGTGGAACAGAAATCAACTATTCATTGATATAACCTGTTCCCTGATATTTAGCCAACCCAATTTCTTGATAAATCAAGAAAAACCCTTCACGAACGCGTTTCGCGCTTTTGGCGCTCGTCAGCGTGTTTTTTTTTTTTTTTAATATCAACACCTGACCTTTTTATTTTTTTCTATTGTTTTTTTATAATAAAGTGTGTTACCTCCAATTACGTATATGCATATATGTCAAACATGAAAAAATTTCTCCTGCGCACCAAAGCAAACTTTGGAAGAAATAATCTCCTCTAAACCTTAGAAACAAAAGAAACCATCACTCACGTGCCAAGAACCTGTTATATAGATAATAGTTATCATTTAAAAAATCCTATCTACATATCTAGCGGGTATAATTTTGAAAACCTGAAGTAAATTAAAAAACAAAGTGTTTATTCTCCACAAGAGCTAAGAAATCATTACTTAATAAAATACACACACTATATTATCTCTCAAATATATATAAATTATATTTAAGCTTTCCTTTAATTAAAACCAATTACTGCGATAAGAAGAACATTGGTGAACCAATCTAACACATACCGCTCTACTATGGTGTTATGCTCATACTTTGGAGGAATTCTTGTCATTTTGTGATAAATTAGCCTTATATACGGATATGTTTATCTCCCATTTTATATTTAGAGACCTCTAGATATTTAGCTACAAGAATAAAATCACAAAATTGTCCAATCTATATATATATAAAATTGAATGTCTGTATGTTTGTACTCTATAGATTCAAAAACTGTACATCCAATCGCCGTGGAATTTTGGGATATTATTAGGTATATCCCCGGGAAGGGTTTTGAAAAATAATTTCGTGAATATCTTGAATATCCTTAGAGTTATTTGCAGATTTGTAGATTTAACTCGAAAGCAGCGCCACCATTGCGACGATGATAACAAGTTTTTTTATCTATAAGTTTTATTATCACTAAGTTTATTACCTTAAAGATTATTTATAAAAAGTAAGATTTTCTACCTATTAATTGCGAACAAGTCAAAGTTAGTTTTATCATTTATCTACAACATATATATTGGGAGAATAGATAAAATGATGATTTTGTAATGTAGAAAATTAGGAAAGACAAAATTAAGGATGACACGGCAATTTATTTGAGACAAGAATAATGATACAATTCCAAGGCAAGATACTATTCCTTTAACTTCCAATTACCGAGGGAACCAATTAATATTGATTTTATTCAACTTATCGAGTATTTTTCAAGGAACCGGGAAAAAATGTTCACTTTATCGAGAGATTCAAATTTACGAGTTTCAAATTATCAAAATATATCTATTTTTTTTTTAAATAAGTTTATAGAGAATTGTTTTAAAAGCAGTATAATAAAATTACTTGAAAACTTTCTCCATAGATTGTATAAACGATAAGGAAGAGTAAGGAGAAAAGATTTTTATTCAATTAAACTATTGACAAGCTTTCGGGCAGTCACGCCCTTCAACAGGTAATAAAAAGAACAATTGACTATTAAAATAGGAAACAAACTGAGCTTTAAACAAAAATGATACAACTGCAGCCTGGCCGCGAGAATTTCATTTTTCATCACAATCCGCTACCATATCCCGCATGCTTAAATCCCACGGTATCAATACTTATTTTAAAAATAATAGAAGTCTGGCCACCATTCTTAGACATCCCATTACCCGCATACAGAGACCTACCACTGTTCGATCTTCAGGTGGCTCGGTCTATTCAGTCTCATGTAACGATTGTAGTGCAACCTACATAGGTGAGACAGGTAGGTCCGTGGCCATCAGGATGATCGAACATGGTAGATGCATCACTAATAAAGACGGCAGATCCTTCATATACAACCACACCCATAATACTGGCCATTCTTTCAATTTAGATTCTCCCACCACCTTGTACAATAACATTCCCAGTAAACACCAGAGATTAATCATAGAGGCCATTTTATCCATTTCTAATGACAGTATTAATCGACATATAGATTTACCTAACCAATATCATGATATATGTATTAACTTAAAAAACAGATAAACCCCCTCTCCCCCCCCCCCCCCCCTCACGTTTTCTCGCGGCCAGGCTGCAGTTGTATCATTTTTGTTTAAAGCTCAGTTTGTTTCCTATTTTAATAGTCAATTGTTCTTTTTATTATCTGTTGAAGGGCGTGACTCTTATCGTTTAGAGAATTGTTTTAACAAATGTTCGTTAGACAAACCTTTACTCGGGTAAAACCCGGGCGAAGCCGGGTACATCCGCTAGTTTTAAATAAATAAAATATATATTCAATGTTTAAATGTACACATATATAATAAAATATAATTGTATTTGACCGCTATAAAGGTTTAGCGACCATACCAAGCAACGTTCCATATGTAAATAGAGGCTTGAGCGGCGACCACCAACACGGGGAAGGAGCCTCCACAAAGAAGTAGAGGATTTCTTCAGGTCATCAATTTGCATGTCGACAAAAGTCGTCTGCAATTAAGGGGATTCGGCTAATTGTTCCCTCGACAGATGGGATTTAAAGTGAACCGCCATTGGTTTGGAAAGTCTGCAAGTAGCTACTTTAGAAAACCTGAAAGATAAAAAAAGGAAACGTACAATTTAGTAATGGAAACTTGGAAATAATGATTATGCCATCCGATTACTTTGTGTGTGTCCGGAAACTTTCTAGAGAATATACTTGTAATTTACACACAAGCTTTGTACAATTATTTAATATTTATTACAATTCGTACTATTTATACTTGCGTTCTGACGCAGCCTTAACTACCCATTCCTTTATATTTCAGGAAGCCTTTAGGAAGTTTTTTTGGTCGTTGAAGTACAGCCTACACTACACTCACGAGGGCCAATAGCCCGACACGCGTACTTGGTTAGCTCTGACTGGTGAAATGTGGTGTATGAAACAATCGCAGAGACGGTATATTGCGAGGTTTCTTTATTGAGATAGACCGTTTTAGATTATTTTCGGTCTTTCTTCAACTGGGTTAAATTACGTATTCTTACATTAAAGTTACGAGTACCTTACACCAGTCGAAGAACTGAAAGGTCGTGAAACGATCTACCAATACCCAAATTTTAGACTTCGAATTTTTCTCGTAATATAAAAGATCCGGGTGGTGTGTAGCCTATATTGGACTATTGGTCTTCTCTTCATACAGCGTTGGAAGGGCAGTAGAGGACAATCCAGGGAGTTCATCCCAAACTCCCGTTAATTAATGGCAAGCCCTGAAAGGGATTTCACAGCGTCAGTTCAAAAACAACAATCCCATAACTTCCATATCGAAGCATTTTAATTAAAAGTATTTGGAAAGGAAAATATTTTCCAATTTACTTCCAGGGCAAAAAAATCTTCAGGCCGCGCGCCGGGGATTTTCATTCCGAACGGCATTCAGATAATCTTCCTTTCAGTCCGGTAACGTTGGTTAATAAAATGGGGAATGATGATAAATATAATTATAAACTCTCAGAATAGTTAGCTGGAATATTCTATTTACCATCGCCGGAGTTTTAACTGTGAGGATTTGGCATTGAGCTTTATGAAGGAGGCTTCAGAGGAATTCTATCAAGAGATTGAGATCCTGTCCTGCACCACAACATCTTCTCGAATATGGATATTTGATGATCATGGCTCATAAAAATAATTGGGCCATAATTTATTCGCCGTATTGTTTTCCCACTATATCTGGCACGATATTCCTAATTCTATATTTGATAGGTTTGGTAGGTTAAACTGGCGCGAAAAATCTGAGAAGGTTCGTACACCTGTCTGTGGTAGAAGGTATGTTAGCGGGACAGTCTGCATTATCTCATCTCATCTAGCGACCCTCCATGAGACCAGCAGCTGTCTGTGGTAGAAGGTATGTTAGCGGGACAACCTACACTATCGGAAGTACCAGCTCATCTAGCGACCCTCCATGAGACCAGCAGCTGTCTGTGGTAGAAGGTATGTTAGCGGGACAACCTACACTATCGGAAGTACCAGCTCATCTAGCGACCCTCCATGAGACCAGCAGCTGTCTGTGGTAGAAGGTATGTTAGCGGGACAACCTACACTATCGGAAGTACCATCTCATCTAGCGACCCTCCATGAGACCAGCAGCTGTCTGTGGTAGAAGGTATGTTAGCGGGACAACCTACACTATCGGAAGTACCATCTCATCTAGCGACCCTCCATGAGACCAGCAGCTGTCTGTGGTAGAAGGTATGTTAGCGGGACAACCTACACTATCGGAAGTACCAGCTCATCTAGCGATCCTCCATGAGACCAGCAGCTGTCTGTGGTAGAAGGTATGTTAGCGGGACAACCTACACTATCGGAAGTACCAGCTCATCTAGCGACCCTCCATGAGACCAGCAGCTGTCTGTGGTAGAAGGTATGTTAGCGGGACAGTCTGCATTATCTCATCTCATCTAGAGACCCTCCATGAGACCAGCAGCTGTCTGTGGTAGAAGGTATGTTAGCGGGACAACCTACACTATCGGAAGTACCATCTCATCTAGCGACCCTCCATGAGACCAGCAGCTGTCTGTGGTAGAAGGTATGTTAGCGGGACAACCTACACTATCGGAAGTACCAGCTCATCTAGCGACCCTCCATGAGACCAGCAGCTGTCTGTGGTAGAAGGTATGTTAGCGGGACAACCTACACTATCGGAAGTACCAGCTCATCTAGCGACCCTCCATGAGACCAGCAGCTGTCTGTGGTAGAAGGTATGTTAGCGGGACAACCTACACTATCGGAAGTACCATCTCATCTAGCGACCCTCCATGAGACCAGCAGCTGTCTGTGGTAGAAGGTATGTTAGCGGGACAACCTACACTATCGGAAGTACCAGCTCATCTAGCGATCCTCCATGAGACCAGCAGCTGTCTGTGGTAGAAGGTATGTTAGCAGGACAACCTACACTATCGGAAGTACCAGCTCATCTAGCGACCCTCCATGAGACCAGCAGCTGTCTGTGGTAGAAGGTATGTTAGCGGGACAGTCTGCATTATCTCATCTCATCTAGCGACCCTCCATGAGACCAGCAGCTGTCTGTGGTAGAAGGTATGTTAGCGGGACAACCTACACTATCGGAAGTACCATCTCATCTAGCGACCCTCCATGAGACCAGCAGCTGTCTGTGGTAGAAGGTATGTTAGCGGGACAACCTACACTATCGGAAGTACCAGCTCATCTAGCGACCCTCCATGAGACCAGCAGCTGTCTGTGGTAGAAGGTATGTTAGCGGGACAACCTACACTATCGGAAGTACCATCTCATCTAGCGACCCTCCATGAGACCAGCAGCTGTCTGTGGTAGAAGGTATGTTAGCGGGACAACCTACACTATCGGAAGTACCAGCTCATCTAGCGACCCTCCATGAGACCAGCAGCTGTCTGTGGTAGAAGGTATGTTAGCGGGACAACCTACACTATCGGAAGTACCAGCTCATCTAGAGACCCTCCATGAGACCAGCAGCTGTCTGTGGTAGAAGGTATGTTAGCGGGACAACCTACACTATCGGAAGTACCATCTCATCTAGCGACCCTCCATGAGACCAGCAGCTGTCTGTGGTAGAAGGTATGTTAGCGGGACAACCTACACTATCGGAAGTACCATCTCATCTAGCGACCCTCCATGAGACCAGCAGCTGTCTGTGGTAGAAGGTATGTTAGCGGGACAACCTACACTATCGGAAGTACCAGCTCATCTAGCGACCCTCCATGAGACCAGCAGCTGTCTGTGGTAGAAGGTATGTTAGCGGGACAGTCTGCATTATCTCATCTCATCTAGCGACCCTCCATGAGACCAGCAGCTGTCTGTGGTAGAAGGTATGTTAGCGGGACAACCTACACTATCGGAAGTACCATCTCATCTAGCGATCCTCCATGAGACCAGCAGCTGTCTGTGGTAGAAGGTATGTTAGCGGGACAACCTACACTATCGGAAGTACCAGCTCATCTAGCGACCCTCCATGAGACCAGCAGCTGTCTGTGGTAGAAGGTATGTTAGCGGGACAACCTACACTATCGGAAGTACCAGCTCATCTAGCGACCCTCCATGAGACCAGCAGCTGTCTGTGGTGGAAGGTATGTTAGCGGGACAACCTACACTATCGGAAGTACCATCTCATCTAGCGACCCTCCATGAGACCAGCAGCTGCCTGTGGTAGAAGGTATGTTAGCGGGACAATCTACACTATCGGAAGTACCAGCTCATCAAGAAGGCGGCACAATGGAGTGCGAATAAAGAATGAGGGACATTACCCTAAATTATTCCATATTCAACGCCCGCCGTAAATAAGGAAATATCGTCTGCTACTTATTTATTCCGCTAGATATTTCACGGAGTCCTAATTGCGCCTGCTCGGTTTAAAATGTAGCGTGTCGCGGGAAGCCTCCAATTTTCTGTAACTGATACTTGCTAAACGGCGAAGTTGATTTTTTTACTTCGGCTAGATATGGAAGTTTATCCATCCTCAGCGGCCTCTATATTACAGCGGCATTTATCGAATTATACATGTATCGCTAATTGTGAAGCATTTATTTTGTTAAGGCGCTTGAGAAGTTGTCAAGTTGTGATATCATCGAAAGGAGAAGCCATCAAGATGCGCAGATATCAAACCGAGAAGCCATCAAATTGAGACGTCTAAAGTTCTGCCGTCATCAAACCGAGAAACCATAAAATTGAGACGTCTAAAGTTCTTCCGTCATCAAACCGAGAAACCATAAAATTGAGACGTCTAAAGTTCTGCCGTCATCAAACCGAGAAACCATAAAATTGAGACGTCTAAAGTTCTTCCATCATCAAACCGAGAAGCCATCAAATTGAGACGTCTAAAGTTCTGCCGTCATCAAACCGAGAAGCCATAAAATTGAGACGTCTAAAGTTCTTCCGTCATCAAACCGAGAAGCCATAAAATTGAGACGTCTAAAGTTCTGCCGTCATCAAACCGAGAAGCCATCAAATTGAGACGTCTAAAGTTCTTCCGTCATCAAACCGAGAAACCATAAAATTGAGACGTCTAAAGTTCTGCCGTCATCAAACCGAGAAACCATAAAATTGAGACGTCTAAAGTTCTTCCATCATCAAACCGAGAAGCCATCAAATTGAGACGTCTAAAGTTCTGCCGTCATCAAACCGAGAAGCCATAAAATTGAGACGTCTAAAGTTCTTCCGTCATCAAACCGAGAAGCCATAAAATTGAGACGTCTAAAGTTCTGCCGTCATCAAACCGAGAAGCCATCAAATTGAGACGTCTAAAGTTCTGCCGTCATCAAACCGAGAAGCCATAAAATTGAGACGTCTAAAGTTCTGCCGTCATCAAACCGAGAAGCCATAAAATTGAGACGTCTAAAGTTCTGCCGTCATCAAACCGAGAAGCCATCAAATTGAGACGTCTAAAGTTCTGCCGTCATCAAACCGAGAAGCCATAAAATTGAGACGTCTAAATTTCTGCCGTCATCAAACCGAGAAGCCATAAAATTGAGACGTCTAAAGTTTTCCCGTCATCAAACCGAGAAACCATAAAATTGAGACGTCTAAAGTTCTGCCGTCATCAAACCGAGAAGCCTTAAAATTGAGACGTCTAAAGTTCTGCCGTCATCAAACCAAGAAGCCATAAAATTGAGACGTCTAAAGTTCTGCCGTCATCAAACCGAGAAACCATAAAATTGAGACATCTAAAGTTCTGCCGTCATCAAACCGAGAAGCCATAAAATTGAGACGTCTAAAGTTCTGCCGTCATCAAACCGAGAAGCCATCAAATTGAGACGTCTAAAGTTCTGCCGTCATCAAACCGAGAAACCATAAAATTGAGACGTCTAAAGTTCTGCCGTCATCAAACCGAGAAGCCATCAAATTGAGACGTCTAAAGTTCTGCCGTCATCAAACCTAGAAACCATAAAATTGAGACGTCTAAAGTTCTGCCGTCATCAAACTGAGAAGCCATAAAATTGAGACGTCTAAAGTTCTGCCGTCATCAAACCGAGAAGCCATCAAATTGTAGAGCCGTCAAACCGAGAAACCATCAAGTTGTGGAGCCATCAATCTGAGAAGCCATCAAGTTTGTGACGTTTTAAGTTCTGCCGTCATCAAACTGAGAAGCCATAAAATTGAGACGTCTAAAGTTTGCCGTCATCAAACTGAGAATCCATCAAATTGAGACGTCTAAAGTTCTGCCGTCATCAAACTGAGAAGCCATCAAGTTGTGGAGCCATCAAACTGAGACGTCTTCAAGTGTTCTGCCCTCATCAACTTGAGAAGATATCAAGTGAAGAATTATCAAACTGAGAAGTCAAACAGTTCTGCCGTCATCAAACATAGAAATCATCAAGTTTAGCCTTCGTAATATTGAGAAGCTATAAAGATTTGCCTTCCTGATATTGCGAGAAGTTGCGCAGTCATCAAAGTGAGAAGCCTAGTTCAGCAGTGATCAAGAGGCCATCAAGTTCTGCGGCAACGTCACGTGGCCAACGAGCACACAACACGCCAACAGATCATATACGAGCTGCTCCCCAGTCAATGCTGACTTGTGTTTCTGACGCCCGGCTAATCACGCTGTGGCGTGCTTGCGGCCATTTCAGTCGGGCTGGTTTGTATTCTGGCCGCAGCTTGCTTCCGAACGTTTTAATCAAGAAATAGAGAAGGGAGTTACGTAATCCCTCTCCGAGCAATTCCAAAAATAGAGGATTTATAAGACTTTCCTAACGTGTCACAGAAACAACAAATAATCCTTCCATTAGCCTCACTCCAAACCACCAGTACCGCGAGATAGATTTACCGCTTCAATTTAAGCTCCTTTATTGTTACAACCAATAGCACGACTTTATTTACCCTACAGAACCACTCAGCTAACTGCCAAACTCACAAAGTCATTAACTTTGTCTTATTCCTCTCAGTATGTAAATAAGTTGCTAGACGAAACCTTTGGTTTTATCGCTATTTATGCAAATATTAACTACTAGATCGCACTTCAATGTAGCAAATATAGAAAGAACCGGACCATAAATAAAACGAATACCGAATTTAGAAGAAAGAAATGCAAATAAGAAAAAAAATCGATCGCGGGGAGAAAAAAAAAACATAAATCCCTCTCTTCTAACTAATATACTGGTCCAACAATTGAAACATCTTCCTAGAAGGCACAGCAAACCAAATATATGTCACTGAAATATACATATTGTAGCATCCAATGTGTAAATACTTCCTTCAGCCCGAGGTAGGTGTAAACTGTGAGGGGTAATAGTATCATTGTGGGGAGATATGTAAATATTATTTAAGCCTTGTGAGGATGTGCGCACGCAAATAACACACACATAGAAAATAATGAAGAATGAGAGAAACCAAAAATGAGTAGAAAGAATTTAATTTTTTTTTTAGGTGAATGTTCCTAATGTATCAACAAATATTTAAAATGTTTAACAGAAAGAACACTGAAGTAACGCATGCGCGAATCAGATATTCTTCGATAAAAAAATATAAAGTTAAAAATAATTTAATTTCTCCTTATTTTTTTTTTTTTTTATTATGTGTAAATCTATCTGTTGTTTTTGTTAATCCAGTTGTTTTCCGGTTTTTGAGCAAGTGTACTAGGTCCAAACTATAAGCTTGGTTCCCCCGTTGGTAAATCTTGATGTTACACGTTTTAAATATTTGTTGAGAGAAACACACGGAATATTAACACACCTCAAAAATGATAAACTTCCTTCTACTCACATTATGTTTCTCTTACATTATTTTATATCAGAGTAAAAATGTCTCTCTGTTAAAAAATATATATTTATTATGATACATCAGCGCGCCATCTGTTATCAAAATTCGAAACTATTATAGACCCGTATGATTCTTTTGAAAATTAAACATTTTCTACTGCCCTTACTGCGATGTAAAAATTAAAGGGAGGGCCTGGCTCATCAGTGGTTATTTTTAAACATTAAACTGCTGAAACCGCTGGAAGGGTTCAGCACTGATGAGCCAGGCCCTCCCATTAATTTTTCCATCGCAGGAAGGACAGTAAAAAATTGTTTAATTTTCAAAAGAATCATACGCATCTATAATAGTTTCAAATATATAGATATATATTTATGTCCACATTACTCTCTTCAAATTATTTTATCTCTTTTTAATTTTCCATTAATATATCACTTATACAATATATAAGTGTGTATGTTGTATGCCTGCCAGTGGGTCTGCTAGCTTTCATTAGGAAGAAGGACCGATGAAAGGCTTTAGCTCCAAAGCGCTCTCGCCCTTCTAAATTTGAGTAAAATAAATGTATTGCAAGTAAAGTGTTGAACTTTTAACAGAGTTTTGTTGTTACATGTATTGTTATATACTTTAATAAACATACACCTATCCCCCGATTTACACGGTAGATACGTTCCTGAGAAAAACGTGTAAATCGAAAATTAAATATTTTATCGAAATTTTTATGCGAAGAAATACAGACACAGTGTGCGTGTGCAGAAAGTCAGCACATAAGCTCGGGATTCCTCGTGAGATGTGTACACAGCGCATGTGTTCAATCATAGCAGCATTTAGTATAGTGCGATAAAAACAAAAAAAAACTTATTTGGAAAACCGTGTAAAAGCGAAAACGTGTAAAACAAGTACCGTGTAAATCGGGGGATAGGTGTGTTTATAACGCCTTGCCAAAACGTTTTATTTGTTATCTTTCTTGACAAGGACAATGTATTTTTGTCGGAACGTCGAAACAAAATTATATTTAATTTCTTATTTTTAAGAACTATAGAAAGCCGGCCAAGCAAACTCTATCTTTGATATAATATACTGAGCCTCACTGTTTATAGAATGTCCGTTTTATTCGCCCGCGCTGATTGGTTCTCTACAGTCACGTGAATGAACCAGCCAATAAGCATTGATTCCATTTGCTAATCAATTTGTTTTGATGACGCTAAAATTGTTTCTATTTTTTTTTTTTTAGAATTGTAAAGTTGAAAATATCAGTATTCTGGGATGAGTTTCTTTAAAACATTTTAATTTATAAATCTCTAGCTATCGGACACATGGAAGCCCTTGTACAGAAGGAAATATTTTACAATAAATGATTTATAAAGTAATATGTTTTGAAAGCCTGATTTTTCCATCTTGACACAGAGGATTATTTCATCGAAATATAAACAGATGTATTTATAAGAGAGTTGTAGTCTCATTGATTAGACTCATATTTTTGTATCAGAGATATCTGAATTCCCAATCTGTCAAGACGGGTTCGATGTTCTGTCATAGAGAACTAGAGACAAGATAACTCACGATGGTATAGCAGCATACTAGAGTTCAGTAAATCACGATGATATAGCGGCACACTAGAGAACTCACGGTGGTATAGCGGCATATTAGAATACAATAAATCACGATGGTATAGCGGCACACTAGAGAACTCACGGTGGTATAGCGGCATACTAGAGTACAGTAAATCACGATGGTATAGCGGCACACTAGAGAACTCACGATGGTATAGCGGCATATTAGAATACAATAAATCACGATGGTATAGCGGCACACTAGAGAACTCACGATGGTATAGCGGCATATTAGAATACAATAAATCACGATGGTATAGCGGCACACTAGAGAACTCACGGTGGTATACGGGCATACTAGAGTACAGTAAATCACGATGGCATATCGGCACACTAGAGAACTCACGATGGTATAGCGTCATATTAGAATACAATAAATCACGATGGTATAGCGGCACACTAGAGAACTCACGGTGGTATACGGGTATACTAGAGTACAGTAAATCACGATGGTATAGCGGCACACTAGAGAACTCACGGTGGTATAGCGGCACACTAGAGAACTCACGGTGGTATACGGGCATACTAGAGTACAGTAAATCACGATGGCATATCGGCACACTAGAGAACTCACGATGGTATAGCGGCATATTAGAATACAATAAATCACGATGGTATAGCGGCACACTAGAGAACTCACGGTGGTATACGGGCATACTAGAGTACATTAAATCACGATGGGATATCGGCACACTAGAGAACTCACGATGGTATAGCGGCACACTAGAGAACTCACGGTGGTATACGGGCATACTAGAGTACATTAAATCACGATGGCATATCGGCACACTAGAGAACTCACGATGGTATAGCGGCATATTAGAATACAATAAATCACGATGGTATAGCGGGCACACTAGAGAACTCACGGTGGTATACGGGCATACTAGAGTACATTAAATCACGATGGGATATCGGCACACTAGAGAACTCACGATGGTATAGCGGCACACTAGAGAACTCACGGTGGTATACGGGCATACTAGAGTACATTAAATCACGATGGCATATCGGCACACTAGAGAACTCACGATGGTATAGCGTCATATTAGAATACAATAAATCACGATGGTATAGCGGCACACTAGAGAACTCACGGTGGTATACGGGTATACTAGAGTACAGTAAATCACGATGGTATAGCGGCACACTAGAGAACTCACGGTGGTATAGCGGCACACTAGAGAACTCACGGTGGTATACGGGCATACTAGAGTACAGTAAATCACGATGGCATATCGGCACACTAGAGAACTCACGATGGTATAGCGGCATATTAGAATACAATAAATCACGATGGTATAGCGGCACACTAGAGAACTCACGGTGGTATACGGGCATACTAGAGTACATTAAATCACGATGGGATATCGGCACACTAGAGAACTCACGATGGTATAGCGGCACACTAGAGAACTCACGGTGGTATACGGGCATACTAGAGTACATTAAATCACGATGGGATATCGGCACACTAGAGAACTCACGATGGTATAGAGGCATACTAGAGTACAGTAAATCACGATGGTATAGCGGCACACTAGAGAACTCACGGTGGTATACGGGCATACTAGAGTACATTAAATCACGATAGGATATCGGCACACTAGAGAACTCACGATGGTATAGCAGCATACTAGAGTACAGTAAATCACGATAGTATAGCGTCACACTAGAGAACTCACGATGGTATAGCGGCATACTAGAGTACATTAAATCACGATGGGATATCGGCACACTAGAGAACTCACGATGGTATAGAGGCACACTAGAGAACTCACGATGGTATAGAGGCACACTAGAGAACTCACGATGGTATACGAGCATACTAGAGTACATTAAATCACGATGGGATATCGGCACACTAGAGAACTCCGATGGTATAGCAGCATACTAGAGTACAGTAAATCACGATGGTATAGAGGCACACTAGAGTACAGTAACTCACGATGGTATAGCGGCACACTAGAGAACTCACGAGGGTATAGCGGTACACTAGACTAAAGTAAATCACGATGGTATAGCGGTACACTAAAGAACTCACGATGGTATAGCGGCACACTAGAGAACTCACGATGGTATAGCGGCACACTAGAGTAGAGTAAATCACGATGGTATAGCGGCACAATAGAGTTCAGTAAATCACGATGGTATACGGCAACACTAGAGTACAGTAACTCATTATGGTATAGCGGCACACTAGAGTACAGTAACTCACGATGGTATAGCGGCACACTAGAGAACTCACGATGGTATAGCGGTACACTAGACTAAAGTAAATCACGATGGTATAGCGCTACACTAAAGAGCTCACGATGGTATAGCGGCACACTAGAGAACTCACGATGGTATAGCGGCACACTAGAGTAGAGTAAATCACGATGGTATAGCGGCACACTAGAGTACAGTAACTCACGATGGTATAGCGGCACACTAGAGTACAGTAACTCACGATGGTATAGCGGCACACTAGAGAACTCACGATGGTATAGCGGTACACTAGACTAAAGTAAATCACGATGGTATAGCGCTACACTAAAGAACTCACGATGGTATAGCGGCACACTAGAGAACTCACGATGGTATAGCGTCACACTAGAGTAGAGTAAATCACGATGGTATAGCGTCGCACTAGAGTTCGGTAAATCACGATGGTATAGCGGCACACTAGAGTTCAGTAAATCACGATGGTATAGCGGCACACTAGAGTAGAGTAAATCACGATGGTATAGCGGCACACTAGACTAAAGTAAATCACGATGGTATAGCGGTACACTAGAGAACTCACGATGGTATAGCGGCAAACTATCCTAAAGTAAATCACGATGGAATAGCGGCACAGTAGAGAACTCACGATGGTATAGTGGCACACTAGAGAACTCACGATGGTATAGCGGCACACTAGAGAACTCACGATGGTATACGGGCATACTAGAGTACATTAAATCACGATGGGATATCGGCACACTAGAGAACTCCGATGGTATAGCAGCATACTAGAGTACAGTAAATCACGATGGTATAGAGGCACACTAGAGTACAGTAACTCACTATGGTATAGCGGCACACTAGAGTACAGTAACTCACGATGGTATAGCGGCACACTAGAGAACTCACGAGGGTATAGCGGTACACTAGACTAAAGTAAATCACGATGGTATAGCGGTACACTAAAGAACTCACGATGGTATAGCGGCACACTAGAGAACTCACGATGGTATAGCGGCACACTAGAGTAGAGTAAATCACGATGGTATAGCGGCACACTAGAGTAGAGTAAATCACGATGGTATAGCGGCACAATAGAGTTCAGTAAATCACGATGGTATACGGCAACACTAGAGTACAGTAACTCATTATGGTATAGCGGCACACTAGAGTACAGTAACTCACGATGGTATAGCGGCACACTAGAGTACAGTAACTCACGATGGTATAGCGGCACACTAGAGTACAGTAACTCACGATGGTATAGCGGCACACTAGAGAACTCACGATGGTATAGCGGTACACTAGACTAAAGTAAATCACGATGGTATAGCGCTACACTAAAGAACTCACGATGGTATAGCGGCACACTAGAGAACTCACGATGGTATAGCGGCACACTAGAGTAGAGTAAATCACGATGGTATAGCGGCACAATAGAGTACAGTAACTCACGATGGTATAGCGGCACACTAGAGTACAGTAACTCACGATGGTATAGCGGCACACTAGAGAACTCACGATGGTATAGCGGTACACTAGACTAAAGTAAATCACGATGGTATAGCGCTACACTAAAGAACTCACGATGGTATAGCGGCACACTAGAGAACTCACGATGGTATAGCGTCACACTAGAGTAGAGTAAATCACGATGGTATAGAGTCGCACTAGAGATCGGTAAATCACGATGGTATAGCGGCACACTAGAGTTCAGTAAATCACGATGGTATAGCGGCACACTAGAGTAGAGTAAATCACGATGGTATAGCGGCACACTAGACTAAAGTAAATCACGATGGTATAGCGGTACACTAGAGAACTCACGATGGTATAGCGGCACACTAGCCTAAAGTAAATCACGATGGAATAGCGGCACAGTAGAGAACTCACGATGGTATAGTGGCACACTAGAGAACTCACGATGGTATAGCGGCATACTAGAGTACAGTAAATCACGATGGCATATCGGCACACTGGAGAACTAACGATGGTATAGGGCACACTAGAGAACTCACGATGGTATAGAGGCATACTAGAGTACAGTAAATCACGATGGTATAGCGGCACACTAGAGAACTCACGGTGGTATACGGGCATACTAGAGTACATTAAATCACGATAGGATATCGGCACACTAGAGAACTCACGATGGTATAGCAGCATACTAGAGTACAGAAAATCACGATGGCATATCGGCACACTAGAGAACTCACGGTGGTATACGGGCATACTAGAGTACAGTAAATCACGATGGCATATCGGCACACTAGATAAAACACGATGGCATATCGGCACACTAGAGAACTCACGATGGTATACGGGCATACTAGAGTACATTAAATCACGATGGGATATCGGCACACTAGAGAACTCCGATGGTATAGCAGCATAATAGAGTACAGTAAATCACGATGGTATAGAGGCACACTAGAGTACAGTAACTCACTATGGTATAGCGGCACACTAGAGTACAGTAACTCACGATGGTATAGCGGCACACTAGAGAACTCATGATGGTATAGCGGTAAACTAGACTAAAGTAAATCACGATGGTATAGCGGTACACTAAAGAACTCACGATAGTATAGCGGCACACTAGAAAACTCACGATGGTATAGCGTCACACTAGAGTAGAGTAAATCACGATGGTATAGCGTCACACTAGAGTTCGGTAAATCACGATGGTATAGCGGCACACTAGAGTTCAGTAAATCACGATGGTATAGCGGCACACTAGAGTAGAGTAAATCACGATGGTATAGCGGCACACTAGACTAAAGTAAATCACGATGGTATAGCGGTACACTAGAGAACTCACGATGGTATAGCGGCACACTAGCCTAAAGTAAATCACGATGGAATAGCGGCACAGTAGAGAACTCACGATGGTATAGTGGCACACTAGAGAACTCACGATGGTATAACGGCATACTAGAGTACAGTAAATCACGATGGCATATCGGCACACTGGAGAACTCACGATGGTATAGCGGCACACTAGACTAAAGTAAATCACGATGGTATAGCGGTACACTAGAAAACTCACGTTGGTATAGCGGCACACTAGAGTTAAGAAAAGCACGATGGTATAGCGGCACACTAGAATTCAGTAAATCACGATGGTATAGCGGCACAATAGAGTACAGTAAATCATGATGGTATAGCGGCACACTAGAGAACTCACGATGGTATAGCGGCATACTAGAGTACAGTAAATCACGATGGCATATCGGCACACTGGAGAACTCACGATGGTATAGCGGCACACTAGAGTATAGTAAATCACGATGGCATATCGTCTCACTGGAGAACTCACGATGGTATAGCGGCACACTAGACTAAAGTAAATCACGATGGTATAGCGGTACACTAGAGAACTCACGTTGGTATAGCGGCACACTAGAGAACTCACGATGGTATAGTGGAACACTAGAGTACGGTAAATCAAGATGGTATTGCGGAACACTTAGAGTTCAGTAAATCACGATGGTATAGCGGCATACTAGAGTTCAATAAATCACAATGGTATATCGGAACACTAGAGTTCAGTAAATCACGATGGTATAGCGGCACAATAGAGTACAGTAAATCACGATGGTATAGCGGCACACTAGAGTTCAGTAAATCACGATGGTATAGCGGAACATTAGAGTTCAGTAAATCACGATGGTATAGCGGCACACTAGAGTTCAGTAAATCACGATGTTATAGCGGCACACTAGAGAACTCACGATGGTATAGCGGCACACTAGAGTTAAGGAAAGCACGATGGTATAGCGGCACACTAGAATTCAGTAAATCACGATGGTATAGCGGCACAATAGAGTACAGTAAATCATGATGGTATAGCGGCACACTAGAGTTCAGTAAATCACGATGGTATAGCGGCACACTAGAGTTCAGTATATCACGATGGTAAAGCGGCACAATAGAGTAGAGTAAATCATGATGGTATAGCGGCACACTAGAGTTCAGTAAATCACGATGGTATAGCGGCACACTAGAGTTCAGTAAGTCACAATGGTATAGCGACACACTAGAGAACTCACGATGGTATAGCGGCATACTAGAGTACAGTAAATCACGATGGTATAGCGTCACACTAGAGAGCTCACGATGGTATAGCGGCATACTAGAGTACAGTACATCACGGTGGCATATCGGCACACTAGAGAACTCACGATGGTATAGCGGCACACTAGAGTTCAGTAAATCACGATGTCATATCGGCACACTAGAGAACTCACGATGGTATAGCGGCACACTAGAGAACTCAAGATGTTATAGCGGCATACTAGAGTAAAGTAAATCACGATGGCATATCGGCACACTATAAAACTCACGATGGTATAGAGGCATACTAGAGTACAGTAAATCACGATGGTATAGCGTCACACTAGAGAGCTCACGATGGTATAGCGGCATACTAGAGTACAGTAAATCACGATGGTATAGCGTCACACTAGAGAACTCACGATGGTATAGCGGCATACTAGAGTACAGTAAATCACGATGGTATAGCGTCACACTAGAGAACTCACGATGGTATAGCGGCATACTAGAGTACTGTAAATCACGATGGTATAGCGTCACACTAGAGAACTCACGATGGTATAGCGGCATACTAGAGAACAGTAAATCACTATGGTATAGCGGCACACTAGAGAACTCAATATGGTATAGCGGCACACTAGAGTACAGTAAATCACGATGGTATAGCGGCACACAAGAGAACTCACGATGGAATAGCGACACACTAGGGTACAATAAATCACGATGGTAAAGCGTCACACTAGAGTACAGTAAATCATTATGGTATAGCGCCACACTAGAGTACAGTAAATCACGATGGTATAGCGTCACACTAGAGAACTCACGATGGTATAAGGGCATACTAGCATACTAGAGTACAGTAAATCACGATGGTATAGCGGCACACTAGAGAACTCACGATGTTATTGGGGCACACTAGAGTACAGTATATCACGATGGTATTGGGGCACACTAGAGTACAGTAAATCACGATGGTATAGCGGCACACTAGAGAACTAACGATGGTATAGCGGCACACTAGAGAACTCACGATGGTATTGCGGCACACTAAGGAATTCACGATGGTATAGCGGCACACTAGACTACAGTAAATCACGGTGGTATAGCGGCACACTAGAGAACTAACGATGGTATAGCGGCACACTAGACTACAGTAAATCACGGTGGTATAGCGGCACACTAGAGAACTAACGATGGTATAGCGGCACACTAGAGAACTCACGATGGTATTGCGACACACTAAAGAATAAACGATGGTATAGCGGCATAAAAGAGTATAGTACCTCGCGATAGTATAGCGAACACTGTATAAATCACGATGGTAAAGCGACATACTAGAGTACAGTAAATCATGATGGCATAGCGGAACACTAGATAAATCACGATGGTATAGCGGCACACTATAGAATTCACAATGGTATAGCGTCACACTAGAGTACAGTAAATCACGATGGTATAGCGGCACACTAGAGTAGAATAAATCACGTAGGTATAGCGGCACACTATAGAATTCACAATGGTATAGCGGCACACTATAGAATTCACAATGGTATAGCGTCACACTAGAGTACAGTAAATCACGATGGTATAGCGGCACACTAGAGTAGAGTAAATCACGATGGTATAGCGTTACACTAGAGTAGAGTAACTCACTATGGTATAGCGGCACACTAGAGAATTCACGATGGTATAGCGGCACACTAGAGAATTCACGATGGTATAGCGGCACACTAGAGTACAGTAAATCTCGATGTCATAGCGTCACACTAGAGAATTCACGATGGTATAGCGGCACACTATAGAATTCACGATGGTATAGCGGCACACTAGAGTACAGTAAATCTCGATGTCATAGCGTCACACTAGAGAATTCACGATGGTATAGCGGCACACTATAAAATTCACGATTGTATAGCGTCACACTAGAGTACAGTAAATCACGATGGTATAGCGGTACACTAGAGTAGAGTAACTCACGATGGTATAGCGGTACACTAGAGTAGAGTACCTCACTATGGTATAGCGGCACACTAGAGAATTCACGATGGTATAGCGGCACACTAGAGAATTCACGATGGTATAGCGGCACACTAGAGTACAGTAAATCTCGATGTCATAGCGTCACACTAGAGAATTCACGATGGTATAGCGGCACACTATAGAATTCACGATGGTATAGCGGCACACTTGAGTACAGTAAATCTCGATGTCATAGCGTCACACTAGAGAATTCACGATGGTATAGCGTCACACTAGAGAATTCACGATGGTATAGCGGCATACTAGAGTACAGTAAATCACGATGGTATAGCGTCACACTAGAGAACTCACGATGGTATAGCGGCATACTAGAGTACAGTAAATCACGATGGTATAGCGTCACACTAGAGAACTCACGATGGTATAGCGGCATACTAGAGTACAGTAAATCACGATGGTATAGCGTCACACTAGAGAACTCACGATGGTATAGCGGTATACTAGAGTACAGTAAATCACTATGGTATAGCGGCACATTAGAGAACTCAATATGGTATAGCGGCATACTAGAGTACAGTAAATCACGATGGTATAGCGGCACACAAGAGAACTCACGATGGTATAGCGACACACTAGAGTACAATAAATCACGATGGTAAAGCGTCACACTAGAGTACAGTAAATCATGATGGTATAGCGCCACACTAGAGTACAGTAAATCACGATGGTATAGCGTCACACTAGAGAACTCACGATGGTATAAGGGCATACTAGCATACTAGAGTACAGTAAATCACGATGGTATAGCGGCACACTAGAGACCTCACGATGTTATTGGGGCACACTAGAGTACAGTATATCACGATGGTATTGGGGCACACTAGAGTACAGTAAATCACGATGGTATAGCGGCACACTAGAGAACTAACGATGGTATAGCGGCACACTAGAGAACTCACGATGGTATTGCGGCACACTAAGGAATTCACGATGGTATAGCGGCACACTAGACTACAGTAAATCACGGTGGTATAGCGGCACACTAGAGAACTAACGATGGTATAGCGGCACACTAGACTACAGTAAATCACGGTGGTATAGCGGCACACTAGAGAACTAACGATGGTATAGCGGCACACTAGAGAACTCACGATGGTATTGCGACACACTAAAGAATAAACGATGTATAGCGGCATACAAGAATATAGTACCTCGCGATAGTATAGCGGAACACTGTATAAATCACGATGGTAAAGCGACATACTAGAGTACAGTAAATCATGATGGCATAGCGGAACACTAGATAAATCACGATGGTATAGCGGCACACTATAGAATTCACAATGGTATAGCGTCACACTAGAGTACAGTAAATCACGATGGTATAGCGGCACACTAGAGTAGAGTAAATCACGATGGTATAGCGGCATACTAGAGAATTCACGATGGTATAGCGGCACACTATAGAATTCACAATGGTATAGCGTCACACTAGAGTACAGTAAATCACGATGGTATAGCGGCACACTAGAGTAGAGTAAATCACGATGGTATAGCGGTACACTAGAGTAGAGTAACTCACTATGGTATAGCGGCACACTAGAGAATTCACGATGGTATAGCGGCACACTAGAGAATTCACGATGGTATAGCGGCACACTAGAGTACAGTAAATCTCGATGTCATAGCGTCACACTAGAGAATTCACGATGGTATAGCGGCACACTATAGAATTCACGATGGTATAGCGGCACACTAGAGTACAGTAAATCTCGATGTCATAGCGTCACACTAGAGAATTCACGATGGTATAGCGGCACACTATAAAATGCACGATTGTATAGCGTCACACTAGAGTACAGTAAATCACGATGGTATAGCGGTACACTAGAGTAGAGTAACTCACGATGGTATAGCGGTACACTAGAGTAGAGTAACTCACTATGGTATAGCGGCACACTAGAGAATTCACGATGGTATAGCGGCACACTAGAGAATTCACGATGGTATAGCGGCACACTAGAGTACAGTAAATCTCGATGTCATAGCGTCACACTAGAGAATTCACGATGGTATAGCGGCACACTATAGAATTCACGATGGTATAGCGGCACACTTGAGTACAGTAAATCTCGATGTCATAGCGTCACACTAGAGAATTCACGATGGTATAGCGGCACACTAGAGAATTCACGATGGTATAGCGGCACACTAGAGAATTCACGATGGTATAGCGGCACACTAGAGTACAGTAAATCTCGATGTCATAGCGTCACACTAGAGAATTCACGATGGTATAGCGGCACACTAGAGAATTCACGATGGTATAGCGGCACACTAGAGTACAGTAAATCTCGATGTCATAGCGTCACACTAGAGAATTCACGATGGTATAGCGGCACACTAGAGAATTCACGATGGTATAGCGGCACACTAGAGTACAGTAAATCTCGATGTCATAGCGTCACACTAGAGAATTCACGATGGTATAGCGGCACACTAGAGAATTCACGATGGTATAGCGGCACACTAGAGTACAGTAAATCTCGATGTCATAGCGTCACACTAGAGAATTCACGATGGTATAGCGGCACACTAGAGAATTCACGATGGTATAGCGGCACACTAGAGTACAGTAAATCTCGATGTCATAGCGACATACTAGAATTCAGTAAATCATGATGGCATAGCGACATACTAGTGTACAGTAACTCACGATGGCATAGCGGCACACGGCGACGCTCCCAATCCTCAGCCGCGCGGCACCACTCCGGCTCCATGCCTTCATCTCACATGGCGAGAGGGGCTCCTCCTGGTGGTCGCCGCCTGCAGTTCTCTCATCACCGCCCTCAACTTTCTCCAGCCTCGCGGCACTTCTGTAGACTGAGGAAATATGGCCAGAGGTGACTGAAACTTATCCCTGGATGTTGTCCTATCAGCAGTCAGAGATTTCTGGGATTAATAAATACCAGCGCTCCATCTCTATTCAAAATTATAAACTATTCGAGCGCGTCTATTTGTTCTTTCAAATAAACCATTCCCTACTGCGTCAGAGAGGAAATGTGAGGGAAGGCCTGGTTCATCAGTGGTGAACTCTTCTAGCAGTCCCACTGTGTTATCAACCAGAACGATCTTATACATTAGCCAAATACAATACCAGAGCGGCATGGTAGAGTTAACTGGCAAAATTGATGTGCCATGCCCTTTCTATATTTTTGTTTATTTCAGCAAGGGCAGAAGGATAAGGGTTTTCTTTTTCAAAAAGAAGAAGCATACATTTTTGAATAATTACCATTAATTTCATCGCTCTTAAAGGTTGGTTTTATTGAATTTCTAGTTCAGTAGCTTAGTCGAATGTAGAATGGTGGTTGTAGGCGTGATCCTTGAAGTCGAATACAAAATGTTGTTTGTGGGCGGGGTTTCTGAAGTCAAATCAGAATTTTGTTTGTGGGCGTGGACCCTTAAGTCAAATACCGAATGTTGTTTGTGGGCCTGGACCTTGAAGTCGAATACAGAATGTGGTTTGTGGGCGTGGCTCCTGAGGTCTAGAACAGAATGCTGGTTGTGGGCGTGGCTCCTGAAGTCTAGTATAGAATGCTAGTTGTGGGCGTGGCTCCTGAAGTCTAGTACAGAATGCTGGTTGTGGGCGTGACTCTTGAAGTCTAGTACACAATACTGGTTGTGGGCGTGGCTCCTGAAGTCTAGTAAATAATGCTAGTTGTGGGCGTGGCTCCTGAAGTCTAGTACAGAATACTGGTTGTGGGCGTGGCTCCTGAAGTCTAGTACAGAATGCTGGTTGTGGGCGTGACTCCTTAAGTCTAGTAAAGAATGCTAGTTGTGGGCGTGGCTCCTGAAGTCTAGTACAGAATGCTGGTTGTGGGCGTGGCTCCTGAGGTCTAGAACAGAATGCTGGTTATGGGCGTGGCTCCTGAAGTCTAGTACAGAATGCTAGTTGTGGGCGTGGCTCTTAAAGTCTAGTACACAATACTGGTTGTGGGCGTGGCTCCTGAAGTCTAGTATAGAATGCTGATTTTGGGCGTGACTCCTGAAGTCTAGTAAAAATGATAGTTGTGGGCGTGGCTCCTGAAGTTTAGTACAAAATGCTGGTTGTGGGCGTGGCTCCGGAAGTCTAGAACAGAATGCTGGTTGTGGGTGTGGCTCCTGAAGTCTAGTATAGAATGTTGGTTGTGGGCGTGGCTTCTGAAGTCTAGTAAATAATGCTAGTTGTGGGCGTGGCTCCTGTAGTCTAGAACAGAATGCTGGTTGTGTGTGCGTGGCTCCCGAAGTTTAGAACAGAATGCTGGTTGTGGGCGTGGCTACTGGAGTCTAGTTCAAAATGCTGGTTGTGGGCGTGACTACTGGAGTCTAATACAAAATGCTGGTTGTGGGCGTGGCTACTGGAGTCTAGTAGAGAATGCTGTTTGTGGGCGTGGCTTCTGAAGTCTAGTATAGAATGCTGGTTGTAGGCGTGGCTTCTGAAGTGTAGTATAGAATGCTGGTTGTAGGCGTGGCTCCTGAAGTCTAGTACAGAATGCTGGTTGTGGGCGTGGCTCCTGAAGTCTAGTAAATAATGCTAGTTGTGGGCGTGGCTCCTGAAGTCTAGTACAGAATACTGGTTGTGGGCGTGGCTCCTGAAGTCTAGTATAGAATGTTGGTTGTGGGCGTGGCTTCTGAAGTCTAGTACACAATACTGGTTGTGGGCGTGGCTCCTGAAGTCTAGTATAGAATGCTGGTTGTGAGCGTGGCTCCTGATGTCTAGAACAGAATGCTGGTTGTGGGCGTGGCTACTGGAGTCTAGTATAGAATGCTGGTTTATGGCTCCTGAAGTCCATATTAGATGTTTAGTATTAAACCCAATATGGCTAAGTGCAGTACCTCAATCCAATGGACCTATGTCCAAGAACTCAGCCAGATAGGTCTAAGACCTGGTCACCAATCTTATTGGCCCAAAGCAAGGTTTCAACTCAATGGGCTCAAGACCCGAGCCAACGTGTAATGCATACACACGACCCAATAACTTATACCAAAGCCTTGTTCAAATTTCTCAAGGTCAGGGTCTTACTCCCAAATGAAAGAGACCAGTCCAATATGCCCAAGACAAGAACCCCATCCTAATTGTACTATATCAAGGAACACATCCCCCCAGACCTCAAATTAGTTTATCCGCTTGTCAACAGCCATTCCTGCCAGCCAACATCAATTCCCCCAAAACGGAGATTCAGTCAAATAACCCGGTCGATCGCAATTGGATTAAAGAAGTTCCAGTTGGCTGATTCCCGATAAATCAATGGAAGCATCACCTCCAGGCCTTGTTGAGAGTCATCAAATTGATCTCTCTTCAATATCCTCGAGGTCAAATAACGGAGGGAAGATCCCAGACTCTCGCTCAAGTCACATCTTGAATACCGTACAGTTAGTCACACTCTCTGTTTTAATGATATAATTGGGTGGATCTTTGCTTACAAACCCTCCCTGTTCTGTGCAATATTAAATATATGTGCAGTTGTTAAATTCAAATATTACTTGATGGCCTGATATTATTTTATTATTATGTTTTAAGGGAGTCATGAGGTGGATTTTTGCTTGAAAACCTCCCTGTTGTGTGCAAAGTGTGCATTTCCAGCCTTTCCTCAATGTTGTCCATTCGTGTGTAGTTTTCTGTTAGGTCTGTTTTTAAAAAATCAAATTGAGAAGTCAGTATCTCGCTGCGGTTCAGTACCACAAGGTATAATTTGGAATTTTTACAAGCCAATTAAGCACAGAATATTTGGTACATACTTGATTTGTTAATATTAGCTCTGATTCCACAGTTCTTCTTTCATTAAAACTATCAAACCAATGAACCATCTATCAACTGGACACAGTTTCATTATAAAATGACAAAGATAAAATCGCTCAACACTAGGGCAAGATGTGTTGTTATCATCTTTAATGGAGAACAGCGAATGTTTGTTCCCAACTGGACAAATGTCTGCTGTGATGATCCAATACTTAGTGCAATGGACGAACGTAAGAATCCGTCAATTTATTGGTGTCATTTCCCGACACTGTTATATGCACCCTGTTATCAAACTAATTTACATATTCCGAAGTTAAAACTATGATTGTTATCCCTTGTATGTTTTCACAGTGCCATCCAGATAGTTCAACTGTTGTACTAAAGTATGCGAAATAAACTATATGCTCTCATGGACAAAACTTAAGGAATTTGTACCATTTACCATGTATATCGGGATTCAGACCCTAACTCTGAAAGATATTACAGTGACCTTTATTGAAGACACACATATATACACTCATGGACAAAACTTAAGGAAGTTGTACCTTTTACCATGTATATCGGGATTCAGACAATAACTCTGAAAGATATTACAGTGACCTTTATTGAAGACATACGAGATAACCAAGTGTGAACAAAATTATCTCTGTCTCCTTAAAAATAAAAAATAGACGACCGGCGACATCAAAGACTTTCCCTTTCCTTAATTTTTGTCCATGAGTGTATAATCGCAACTTTATTTAGACTAACTCTAAATCGGGCATCGAAGTATCATTTGTGATTTTATCAGTTTTACACATGGGGCTCTCACCATCAATAAGCCAGTCTCATACTTTTGTCGCTTTAGCTATTTCAAAATATTGTCCTAAATATTAAAAAAATAGGCAAAAAACGCCATTTTTGAGCACGGTGCTTGTATTATCAGTTTGAATAATGTTGAATGCTCCAACTAGAATCACGTTGGTCCATAAAAAAAAAGCCGAGGTAGCCACAGTGGGAAAACTTCCTGTTTCGTGCTCCTGGAAGAGCCGGGAGTTGTGGCCAACAAAAGTCGTAAAACCTTGCGTGGTTTAAAACACACACCGTCATATTGAAATATACAAAACCTCTCTCAACAACAAGGTGTATAAGGTCAGGATCGTGACTGAAGGATTAGACCATGGCTTGGTACCTCTAGGTCAGCAACATTAGCAAGCCAACAATTCCTTGGCGACCATTTTCATATTTTCAATTCGAAACATAACAAGAAAGGTTTATAATTATGTGAAGTTTCGGTAACAGCGTTGTCACCATCTTCAGAACAAAAGTACTCCTCTGTACTAATGAAAATCATCCAGCACTCTTGTGTGTCTTAAGATGGTAACAAGGTTGTTACCGAAACTTCACTTATACTACAATGAATACAAATTGAAAAAAGGGAGGACATGGCTCATTAGTGGTGAATGCTCACAGCGCGGTTTCACCCGTTTATATTTTGTTGATAAAATCCTTTTTTTCTATCACAACATGATTTCCTATATTGGAATGTGTGAAATGGTTTAAAATATTTATGAACGGATGTTTTAAAATATGCGGTTAACTGCCTTGGTGTTTATTGCCATTTGGTGGTTGGGAGGTAATGCCCTCTACCGACATGTTTTGTATCGATGCGGTTTGGCGACCCAATAAATTGAGAGGTTTAAGATATGTAAATATAAGGAATATGCAAATTTCTCCTCCAGACAATTAGGTGCCGCTTTGCCTTACTCAACTCCCTAACGAGTGCCTGTTTTACTAGTGTTCGTTTATTTCTGGATAAAGCAAATTTCTGAGGTTGCTTGAGACGCTCGGAGTAAAAGAAGTGGCGTATACGAGTATAGAGTTTTCATCAGTTCCGCTAAGAAACCTCTCAATAACATTTGTGAAAGTGACTGTCGGCCTGGTGTTATTGTAGAGTGTAATTAGCTTCCAACCACCGCCATATTGTGGGAATGATTGCAAAAACAAAGCTAATTAAGTTGCCAGCTCTTATGCCATCACAAAATAATTTGGTAAATCCAATCAAACTTACATCGGGTCAAGATAAGAGCAAACATCTTGTCGCCTCGCTGGAATTTTGACACATCAGAAAAAATAATCTAATAAAGAACTAAAATTTCTCGTCAACATGAGAGAAATACTGAGCTTCTTTTATATCTCAGATTTGCATAGTTGCATCGTGCTAACCTATGTAAATTATACCTGAGTTGACAGCAGGTTCTATATAAAACGCTCCGTCAATATATTTCATTCATTTAATCCTAAAAAAATTCGAACTTTCGAGCAGGAGGTTCTTCGACGTGCCAGCCTAGCGATAATTACGTGACGCCATTGACATTGCATAGATGTGGTATTTACATATTTGTTCTCTATTTGTTAGTAAACTAAATCCATATGCGAGCCTTCTCAAACATAGATACTCCTCGCCTCTCCTGGAGGTGGTTTCTTATTGGAATTAGCTGTCAGGTGAGTTTTGATTTTACAAAGGTGGACGCTCAAGGAGGTGTCAATTCGTATTAGTCGTTTATAGGAGGAATAGGTTCTATTATACTTCCCTCGTCCTAAATGGATGTAGGCCGTTGATATTGTGGAAGAGCTCTCGTGACGTCAGCCATTGTCAAATATACTAACATCAAACCACTAAGTACGGAATTTTCTAATAAAACAATATATAAAAATAGCTCGTCACACATGTAGAACCGGATATTCCAAGGATTTAGAATATTTCGAGAAAGCCATTATTAGATAAAGGTCGCAGTGGTAGATACCTATGGGGACCTATTCGACAGCCTTTAAAATGATTAAATCGGCTCTGTACCTACAGGTCACGTGACCCCCGGGGGTGGGGCCGAACACACACGCCACCACGCCGCGTAGCGGCTCGAATAAAAAAAAACTACTCCAAAAATATTCCACCTCGTGAGAAAAAGAATCGAGAAAAAAAAAGGGAAGAAATTACGTGATATTTCCAGAATTTTGGCGACGATTGGAAAGAAAAAACTTAAATCTAGACGTAAAAAGTTATCGTTTTAAGCTCTGCGGTAAAGATTAGTTGGTTAATTGGAAATTTTTACTTTGAGGGAGTTACTGTCTGTCTTTGTCCTTGGTGTAGCCGGTCTGTTACTGTCTGTCTTCGTCCTTGGTGTAGCCGGTCTGTTATTGTCTGTCTTTGTCCTTGGTGTAGCCGGTCTGTTACTGTCTGTCTTTGTCCTTGGTGTAGCCGGTCTGTTACTGTCTGTCTTCGTCCTTGGTGTAGCCGGTCTGTTACTGTCTGTCTTTGTCCTTGGTGTAGCCGGTCTGTTACTGTCTGTCTTTGTCCTTGGTGTTGCCGGTCTGGTACTGTCTGTCTTTGTCCTTGGTGTAGCCGGTCTGTTACTGTCTGTCTTTGTCCTTGGTGTTGCCGGTCTGTTACTGTCTGTCTTTGTCCTTGGTGTAGCCGGTCTGTTACTGTCTGTCTTTGTCCTTGGTGTAGCCGGTCTGTTACTGTCTGTCTTTGTCCTTGGTGTTGCCGGTCTGTTACTGTCTGTCTTTGTCCTTGGTGTAGCCGGTCTGTTACTGTCTGTCTTTGTCCTTGGTGTTGCCGGTCTGTTACTGTCTGTCTTTGTCCTTGGTGTAGCCGGTCTGTTACTGTCTGTCTTTGTCCTTGGTGTTGCCGGTCTGTTACTGTCTGTCTTTGTCCTTGGTGTAGCCGGTCTGTTACTGTCTGTCTTTGTCCTTGGTGTAGCCGGTCTGTTATTGTCTGTCTTTGTCCTTGGTGTAGCCAGTCTGTTACTGTCTGTCTCTGTGCTTGGTGTAGCCGGTTTTCTCACCTCGCCAAGGTTCCTACAGTGATCTACATGTCTCCAACGCTCCTACAAAGACATGTCGCCAAAGATCCTACAGTGATCTACAGGTCTCCAAGGCTCCTACAAAGTTTTCTCACCTCGCCAAGGTTCCTACAGTGATCTACATGTCTCCAACGCTCCTACAAAGACATGTCGCCAAAGATCCTACAGTGATCTACAGGTCTCCAAGGCTCCTACAAAGTTTTCTCACCTCGCCAAGGTTCCTACAGTGATCTACATGTCTCCAAGGCTCCTACAAAGACATGTCGCCAAAGATCCTACAGTGATCTACAGGTCTCCAAGGCTCCTACAAAGTTTTCTCACCTCGCCAAGGTTCCTACAGTGATCTACATGTCTCCAACGCTCCTACAAAGACATGTCGCCAAAGATCCTACAGTGATCTACAGGTCTCCAAGGCTCCTACAAAGTTTTCTCACCTCGCCAAGGTTCCTACAGTGATCTACATGTCTCCAACGCTCCTACAAAGACATGTCGCCAAAGATCCTACAGTGATCTACAGGTCTCCAAGGCTCCTACAAAGTTTTCTCACCTCGCCAAGGTTCCTACAGTGATCTACATGTCTCCAACGCTCCTACAAAGACATGTCGCCAAAGATCCTACAGTGATCTACAGGTCTCCAAGGCTCCTACAAAGTTTTCTCACCTCGCCAAGGTTCCTACAGTGATCTACATGTCTCCAAGGCTCCTACAAAGACATGTCGCCAAAGATCCTACAGTGATCTACAGGTCTCCAAGGCTCCTACAAAGTTTTCTCACCTCGCCAAGGTTCCTACAGTGATCTACATGTCTCCAACGCTCCTACAAAGACATGTCGCCAAAGATCCTACAGTGATCTACAGGTCTCCAAGGCTCCTACAAAGTTTTCTCACCTCGCCAAGGTTCCTACAGTGATCTACATGTCTCCAACGCTCCTACAAAGACATGTCGCCAAAGATCCTACAGTGATCTACAGGTCTCCAAGGCTCCTACAAAGTTTTCTCACCTCGCCAAGGTTCCTACAGTGATCTACATGTCTCCAAGGCTCCTACAAAGACATGTCGCCAAAGATCCTACAGTGATCTACATGTCTCCAAGGCTCCAACAAAGTTTTCTCACCTCGCCAAGGTTCCTACAGTGATCTACATGTCTCCAAGGCTCCTACAAAGACATGTCGCCAAAGATCCTACATTGATCTACATGTCTCCAAGGCTCCTACAAAGTTTTCTCACCTCGCCAAGGTTCCTACAGTGATCTACATGTCTCCAACGCTCCTACAAAGACATATCGCCAAAGATCCTACAGTGATCTACATGTCTCCAAGGCTCCTACAAAGTTTTCTCACCTCGTCAAGGTTTCTACAGTGATCTACATGTCTCCAAGGCTCCTACGAAGTTCTCTCACATCGCCAAGGTTCCTACAGTGATCTACATGTCTCCAAGGCTCCTACAAAGACACGTCGCCAAAGATCCTACAGTGATCTACATGTCTCCAAGGCTCCTACAAAGTTTTCTCACCTCGCCAAGGTTCTTACAGTGATCTACATGTCTCCAAGGCTCCTACAAAGTTTTCACACCTCGCCAAGGTTCCTACAGTGATCTACATGTCTCCAAGGCTCCTACAAAGTTCTCTCACCTCGTTAAGGTTCCTATATTGTCCTACATGTCTCCAAGACTCCTACAAAGAAACATCGCCAAAGATCCTACAAAGTTCTCCACACAAAGTTCTGGCATATAAAAAGTACTCTACAGACGAGACAGCCGGTTCCAAAGAAAATTGTCGCAGTCAATATTGGGACACCGAGTCAATTTTGGGCGGCCAAGAAAAAGTCTCTCAGCCCGGCAACTCTGGAATAATTACACTATCCATAATTAATCTGTGAGTCTGGCGATCAATTTTCCAAAAATTTATTATTTTGCCTCCGGTGCCCTAATAGAATATATTTGTCTGTGGACAGCTTTAATTGGCATCCAGAGAACCACGTTGTAGATATAAACATTGTGATATTCCTCTATTTCAAACCAGTTTTCTATATAACACGGCTGATTGAGAGAGAAGTTTCTTCAATGGGACAATCCTAGAAGATCAACCGCGGCTCTTCAACAGCTGTGTGAAGACATGAACCTCTCGCATTATGAAAGCGAACGCTGAATTACCAGAAACCTTTCCACCTCGCTAGATTAATCGCGGTGGGAACGACGACTGAATTGTATCCGTCTGTTGAAAAGATATTCCGAAAGCTTGCGCAGATTGTCACTTTAAATAAATTATTTCCCTGAAAACTATATTTTAATCCTAAATACATCGAGGGGATTATAGATTTTCAAAAGCCAACCACGTATTCGTTTCAAGCTGTTGGCTCTCGTACCTCAAACCCCTTCTCAAGGACCTTCCATTTATATCATCCTAATTCATTTTACAGGTATGGGAAACCCTATACAATAACACATCCTTGCGTCAGCGAAGTGCCGAATTTATCGGTACATCGTGCAGGTGGGGGCTGCGTGTTGGAATTGAGGACCCCCTCATAGCCTGGAAGATGACACTTGTACGGTGGGGAAGACTCCCCGGCTGAAAATTTATAAATATTAATTTTTCTTTAAAATATTATATTGTCGCAAAGTACGTATTATTTTATTAACAGAGTATCATTTTTGATGTTCATACTTTGCTACTCTGTTCCCCCTTTCTTATCTTTTGGTTTATCATTCATAGTTTGTTCTTGCCTTAAATAAATTGTTACCTCCTCCTGAAGTTTTTGTCTTCCCTAATTTTCCACGTGGCAATATACTAAGGCAAAATATCCTAGCTGCGAAAGCTTTAGACTTTAGAACCTGATGTCCATGGTTCGAACACGCTTTTCTCGCTATCTTTTTATTTTCTCTAATTATTTTTGTGATCTCTTCCTCATTTTGTAAATATTGACTGAGTTGTCAATAAATTTGTTTTAATTGTCAAATTGTCACACATAGGTTTGAAAACTAAGTAATCCATACTTATTTTTTATTTAAACTTATTCTTTATTTATTCTTTATATTTATTATTCCCGTTTATAGTGTTTTATTCATACATATATCATATATACATATTGGATCAACAGGCTTTATTCTCTCAGACGTGGCTCTAGACCAAAGGGAGAACATAACTCGCCATGTTGGAGGTCGTGTTACAGCGTTATTACTGGGGTAATAACTCTCAAGACAATTTAGTTCCCCGTGGTGGAAGAATGGCGTATAATGGCCACACTCTGAGAGAATTAAAACATCCAGTATAAGCCTTCTCCAATCCCATATACGACCTCCACTAACCTACTCTACCTCTATACAAAAGGCAGTTTACCATATTCACTAATTAACTGGTATAAGTGGACACACCTCTCTCCCTAAAGGACACTTTAGATCTGTAGGTGTCTGTTCTTTGGTTAGAGTTTGTTCTACCGTATTTAACTAACGATAATGAGTATCATCATTGTCACTAGAGCCATGCTGATTCTCCCCGTATCGCTCCAATTGTCTCTTCCCATCTTCATCAGTGGCGGCACACACTCCTAAACTGCCTTCCTTAAATATGATAACCAATCCAGTACAAGAGTAGAGAGTGGTCTGGAGCTTCATTTGGCGAAATAGCTGAGAGGGTTCACCACTGATGACCCAAGCCCTCTTATCTAATATTATCTATCATGAAAGAAGGAATCGCCAGGCTATTATAGTAGACTGTTGAAGGACGTCATCGTCCGATAGCTTGTCAAGATTATACCGCATAAATAAAGAAACTCGTTGCCGTCAGATTTGATTCCTCTTTACGATAATATCTATCATCGCAATAAGATTTCCAAAGTCATTTTTGAGATTATTCGTTCGAGAAATGAAGCTTAAACTAGGTGTATACGATATATGTCATAAATGTAGTTATATTACCATAGCTATTAAATAATTTCAATGAGAGTGATGTGCTATAAACCATCTCCCCCACGCAGTAAACAACAGTAGGTCCGCGACGTCCTCACACCAGAGCACCGTTGACATAGCTGCTATACAACAGTCTATATAACTATTGTAGGAACCGCTACTAACTCAGATCAATATTGCCACGTGGAAAATTAGACAAGACAAACTTCGGTATAACACAGCAATTTATTTCAGGCAAGAACAAACTATGAATGATAAACAAAAGATAAGCCACGAGGGAAATTTACAGAGTAGCAAGATATAAACATAAAAATGACCACTCTTGTTAATAAAAATAATAAAATTAAAAAATACTTTCGTAAATATAGAGGCTGCCTGGCCGGCATTCATTTTATTTACTTCTCCTGACGAAGACAAAAGATTTTTGTCGAAACGTTGAGAAAATAAAAAACTCCAACTGGCCGAAGTGTCTATTTTTTATATAAATAAATACTTTGTTACAATATATTTACAATGATGAGTTACATACACGGGAGTTCGTTATTTTTACAAAACAATTATCAAATTTATATCATTCGGGACCAGAATCTCTTTCTTAGGATTCTTGTTTTTTAGTATTAGGGAGTGTTATTTTCTGGCCAGAATTTATATATCATTTCGATTAAATTGATGGAAAAACTGTTTAGGCCTTAAATATCGATATTTATTATGTAGTATTTGTAGTTAAAAAGATTGTGATATGGCTGCGAAAAGACAAATGGACGTGATAGATGACGTCGCTGGAGGCGGCGCTGCTCCTTCACTTCCATAGATTCCTGCCGTTACTATCTATTGGAGTACATTTAGGGCTAACCTATGTACTAGAAATAAAACAATTAAGCACGATTTTTTTTTCGAAAAAAAAAACTTCCTACTGTGTCCTTAATGTTCAAGAATTCCCCTACATATAGAAGAAGAATCATCCAAATCCAGTATTAAAGCTCAGCGGTATGGTAGATTGATCTGTCGAAATCGTTGAGAGGGTTCACCACTGATGAACAAGGCTTTCGTAATATTTTCCCAATTTTAGTAATAACCGTTGGAAGCTGTTTTATCAAAGCTAGCTCTAAATATTCCAAACGGAGAATGTGACATTCCACTCAACGACATGTAAGTCACCACCACATTACGGAAGTTATGCAAATGAAAACTGAGAGCAGCGGAACTAAATAAATCACATCGTGATGTGAAAAAAAGAGTAGTTAAAGATCCATTAGAGACGCTCACACGCGTTATAATTTATTAAAGAAACGGCTCGGCCCCGCGGGAAATAATTAGGAATAATTTATCGGAGAATTTGATGAATCGGCTTGTCGGCTGCTTGAAAACTCCACGGCGCCATTTTGGATTATAATCCCATTTTGCATATCGCACATTCAACACATTCTTCGAACAACAGAACATCCTCTTGTAGACTTTTTTTCTGATGTCCATCAAGCGAAATTTTTCCCATATGTAATTTAGGTATTCACATTTATTTGCATATTAGACAAATAGTCCGGCTTCGACCGTCATTGGTGGTAGTCATATTAGTGATACAGAATATGCAAATAATCCTGTAAAGCGAACACGTTCACAAAGGAACAAACATTTCTACTTATACAGATTGTAATTTACATATTAAAACACACCTAAGGCAGATGTTTCCCACCATATGTATTTCAAACTTCGTCTTTCCAAAAATATATATATATTATTTTCGTGATTGCTATTTTTAAATGTATTCAGCTTTTCTACTGTGACATTACTGGCTAGACAGTTCGCTTTAAACGCCAGCCCAACAAATCCCTCTAAAAATTGAATTTCTATATGCAAATATGTAGGGAGGAACAAACACGGCCTCCTCCACACGAAACAATGGATTTATTGAATACCAAACGCAATATAGTTTTTTAAATGGGAATTTTATATTAAACTATGGTTAGTCATCTTCTCTACTAGACGGTTGAATAAACCTCGGTGGATATAAATTATGTCTAACTGGCTTTATGGTTTGAGGAAGAGCATTGCTCGATGCAAATATTTACATGTAGAATCTACGGGGACACGACAGAATCGTTGCAATCCATAGGCGGGATTCCGACTTAGAGGCGTTCAGTCGTAATCCCTCGGATGGTAGCTTCGCGCCATTGGCCGTTCGACCAAGCACACGTACCAAATGTCGTACGTACTATCCTAAGAGCTTATATCCATAGTTTGGTAAAATACTATAATCAAGATTTCACATTGTCGCATATATAAGCAGAATCGTCCAATACAATATTCAATCTCTGAAAAGCGATCTTGTTGATTAAACTGGCTAAACAGCTTGGAGGGTTCACCACTGATGAGCCAAGCCTTTCCATTATTTTTTATCGTAGTAAGGAAAGTAGAGATAGTTTGCTGTGTTTGTAAAATAAACATTCATAGTTTTATTTCTTAAATATGTATAGGTACCTCCACCACAATATATTTACATCCTGGCAGCTTATGATCCATTAGAGCTACTGTGGTGTGTCGATTTATTAGTCCAGCGACGGCTCAGAAAGTCTCTCAAAGTTAGTGTTTTATTGGAATTTCTTATTAGCTACATTTATATGGGAGGACAAAAAGGACAACACCCTGGAATGCACATCTGGTCCTCTCTGGTTTTCACCGCTGTGCCGCCCTGGCGCAGCGGTCGTCATCCTGGTGATTTATGGCCCCGCTTGTTTATGTTTCTTGACGGCGCGGTGCGGCACCAAGCAGGCCCCCACACTACCTTCACAATTTATCACTCGACGTTTCGGCGACCCACTGTCGTCCTTTTTCAAGCTTCAACACCAAGTTTGTCAATCTATAAAGTTTTGAAAATAGATATGGCGAGCCTTTGAAACGTATCTATTGAAAATGTAAGTTAATTGTAGCGCATAGTTTTCTTTTTAAAATAAAACACAATTTTCTACGGCTATTACTACAATAATAAAAAATGATGGGAAGGCCTGACTCATCAATGGTGAACGCTAGTTTTTTATTTAAAAAAGAACATACGCTCCTATAAATAGTTTACATTTTAAATAACAGATGGCGCGCTGATGTTTAAACGAATCTATATTTCAAAAGTGATAGATGGAGAGTGTTGAACTTGCCCTGATGTCGCTGAAACATCTGGTGATTAGGTTTGCTGTCTCTGATTGGTTCACAGCTTCGACATCAGCTGAGGTATTACTGCATGTTCTCATCAACTCGAATATATTTACACACTTACAACATCTATTCTGCCACTGAGTAGTGCTCCCAGTCTTAATGACGAAGGCAGACGCATTCTACTTCACCCAGTCATGATGGTTGTCAAGCTCTACTCTTCCCCGACAGACACCTATCAACAAGCTCTACAAGCTTGATACCTTGATATGATTAAGTGGAGATAAGAAAAAAGAAGAAAACAACATCTATTGAAATAAATAAATATATTGAGGAGTTGGCATTCGAAACGATTGTTCTCACAAAACAAGGGAATGCCTTTACTCAATGTGACCAAAACAGATAATTCTGTGCGACATTAGGCGTTGTCTCACACCATCATCAGACCAGAATTGTCTAACGACGCTGTCACCAACGTAGTTCACTTGTTACCAATATATTGTCTTTTCTACGAAACTATAACTGCCATTTCAGCACTGCCAAAACTGAAACCTTTGAGGCTAGATCTGTCTATATCATGACACTGAGTCACCAAAATATGACTCTTTGAATCGCTGGTGAACTCCCTTCTATGTGCGTGCACTCTGACATGCTGCTGAGATGAAATAATACTTGAGCTGCCATATATAGATCACCAATGAAGATGGAAATAGCAAGATACATCTGCTTAAAGGACACAGTGAAAGGTAAACAATGTTGTTGTTGTTGTCGTATCCAAGAAGTCCGTTTTCCAATGAAGAGCAAAGATAACCAATGGCCATGTAGATAGATCAACCAGATGGGTTTAACCTCAGGACAACCAGGAACAAACTGAATAGATAACATGAGGTAATGGACGTTCTCAAGACAACCAATTTGGTGAGAAGCGTGTTTCATGTGTACATCTAGGATCCTAACTCAGGGTCTGTCAGATCAGTGAGAGAGATAACACCGCCAATCGATCAACACTCCGCTGGGTCTATCAGTCGACAAGTATGGAAGTCTCCCCGGCGGCCCCAGCTATGGAAATTTATCACCGGTCTGGGATCCATTCTTCCACTTAGTGCATCGACATGGTGCTCCCTCTCTCTCGGTGGGTGTTCAAGATCTACAGAGTCTGGGTCTTTATCGACTTGAGTAAGTTCAACCATGGTGGACACGGCGACCTAACAGTAGAAGTTGGGTATGTAAGGTAAGTTACATGGAGCACGATGTCTGAGGGATGTAAAAACATAAATGGAGGAACGGAGAAATCGATATATCATTTCTTTAAAAAATAATAATTTTAAAATAAATATTCAGACATGTAGAATCAATTTTAAATTAGCTTTTTATTTTTTGCGTCTCTCTATAATTTAAACTTGGGTTTTTATTTTGTTGTATATTTTTTGCCTTGAATTTTGATTATTTTACCTTATCACCATTTTATTTTGTGCCCGAATGATTCATTTGTACGAGGTACGAGAACATGTACTCGTACATGAAAGGTCGCCGAGTGTCAACCGCTGATTTGGTGCAGTAAAAGATAGAAAAGGGTAGTTAGATGAACGACACTGATGGGAATGAGAGAGATGCTACATGTCATCAAAAAAGACAATTATTTAGATGGGGGAACATATATTAAGAATAAATAGATCGATAAAATAGTTCTGAAGAATAAATGAATGTGGGAAAGTAAGCCGCAGGAAGAAGAGCAATTGGACTAATGGACGACTGGATGGGAAGTTATGAAGAAATAAACAAGATAGAGATGTATGGCGTCACTGGAGATGCTCAAGAGCCGAGAAACTGAAGCAAAGATAGAGATGGTAAAAGAAATAGATGAACGGGAATGGTTCAAAAGAAGAGATACCCTGGTGCTGGGCGATGATAAGCTGATAGCTAAAGTGTTGAAGTGAAACAAGAGCTGACGAATGTTGACAAAAAGACCTATGTGTTGTTGTATGGCGTGGAACAGAATTATTCTCCTACTAAAGGTAATATGGGGGGGGGGGAGAAATTTTCATACCTAGCCAGGAATATCGTGAGTGCGTATAGTTCTTTCTACATATCCCAACTACACATGGTACAGGTCATGGTGGGTAGTTAGCAACTGCTTTTACTGTAAGCCTCCCAAATCTAGAAATCAGTTGTAAGTTTGTACTTCAAGTGTTCCAGAACCCCATGTTGCACTCACTGGAGAGGTAGGGATTTTGCGATGGAGGGGCCATTAAAACAACGTTTTTCTTAAAAAAAAAAAAAAAAAGTGTCCAATGCGGGATTCGATCCCAGACAGTAGCTGTCGCCGGTTATACCACTCCTCTAACAACCCCCAGTACAAATAGAGAGTCCTGCGGCAGAGCCAAGTATTTCCATAAATACCTTCACCAAGAATTCCCCCAAAATGCCCAATACAATAGAAGAGCGGTTTGGTAGATTAAACTGGGGAAACCG
>CP092869.1:102560022-102662474 GCA_030710605.1 Cordylochernes scorpioides | reverse complement strand
CTCTTGAGCAGCTGCAGTGACGCCATACCTCTCTATCTTGTTTATTTCTTCATAACTCCCCATCCAGTCGTCCATTAGTTCAATTCTTCTTTTTCCTGCGGCTTACTTTCCCACATTCATTTATTCTTCAACACTATTTTATCGATCTATTTATTCTTAATATATGTTCCCCCATCTAAATAATTTGTATTTTTTTATGATGACCTGTAGCAGCTCTCTCATTCCCATCAGTGTCGTTCATCTAACTACCCTTTTCTATCTTTTACTGCACCAAATCAGCGGTGGACACTCGGCGACCTTTCATGTACGAGTACATGTTCTCGTACCTCGTACAAATGAATCATTCGGGCACAAAATAAAATGGTGATAAGGTAAAATAATCAAAATTCAAGGCAAAAAAATATACAACAAAATAAAAACCCAAGTTTAAATTATAGAGAGACGCAAAAAATAAAAAGCTAATTTAAAATTGATTCTACATGTCTGAATATTTATTTAAAAATTATTTTTTTTTAAAGAAATGATATATCGATTTCTCCGTTCCTCCATTTATGTTTTTACATCCCTCAGACATCGTGCTCCATGTAACTTACCTTACATACCCAACTTTTACTGTTACGTCACCGTGTCCACCATGGTTAAACTTGCTCAAGTCGATAAAGACCCAGACTCTGTGGATCTTGAACACCCACCGAGAGAGAGGGAGCACCATGTCGATGCACTAAGTGGAAGAATGGATCCCAGACCGGTGATAAATTTCCATAGCTGGGGCCGCCGGGGAGACTTCCATACTTGTCGACTGATAAACCCAGCGGAGTGTTGATCGATTGGCGGTGTTATCTCTCTTACTGATCTGATAGACCCTGAGTTAGGATCTTAGTTGTACACATGAAACACGTTTCTCACCAAATGTGGTTGTCTTGAGTATGTCCATTACTTGACGTTATCCATCCAGTTTGTTCCTGGTTGTCCTGAGGTTAAACCCACCAACACCTGGTTGATCTACCCATTGGTTACCTTTGCTCTTCATTGGAAAACGGACTTCTTGGATACGACAACAACAACAACATTGTTTACCTTTCACGGTGTCCTTTAAGCAGATGTATCTTGCTATTTCCATCTTCATTGGGGATCTATATATGGCAGCTCAAGTATTATTCCATCTCAGCAGCATGTCAGAGTGTACGTACATCAGAAGGGAGTTCACCAGCGATTCAAAAAAGTAGTAATCTGGTGTCAGTGTCATGTTATAGACAGGTCGAGGGTTTCAGTTTTGGCAGTGTTGAAATGTCAGTTAGAGTTCCGTAAAGATGACAATATATAGGTAACAGGTGAAATACGTTGGTGACAGCGTCGTTAGACAATTCTGGTCCGATGGATGATAGTGTGAGACAATGCCGAATGTCGCACAGAATTATCTGTTTTGGTCACATTGAGTAAAGGCATTTCCTTGTTTTGTGAGAGCCATTGTTTCGAATGCCAACTCCTCAATAGATTTATTTTAATAGATGTTGTAAGTATGTAAATATATTCGAGTTGATGAGAACATGCAGTAATGCCTCAGCTGATGTCGAAGCTGTGAACCAATCAGAGACAGCAAACTTAATGTTTCGGGTACATCAGGACATCAAGTTCAACACAGATCTATCACTTTTGAAATATAGATACGTTTAAGCATTAGCGCGCCATCTGTTATTTAAAATATAAACTATTTATAGCTGAGCGTATGTTTCTCTTCAAATAAAACTGGCGTTCACCATTAATGAGTCAGGCCTTCCCATCATTTTTTATTATTGTAGTAATCGCAGTATAAAATTGTGTTTTATTTTAAAAAGAACACTATGCACTACAATTAGCTTACATTTACAATAGATACGTTTCAAAGGCTTGCCATATCTATTTTCAAAACTTTATTGATCGACAAACTTGGTGTTGAAGCTTGAAAAAGGACGACAGTGGGTCGCCGAAAGGTTGAGTGATAAATTGTGAAAATAGCTCTAATGGATCATAGGCTGCCAGGATGTAAATATATTGTGGTGGTGGTGGAGGTACATTTAACACATAGAACTATGAATGTTTATTTTACAAACACAGCAAACTCTCTCTCTACTTTCCTTACTACGATAAGGCTTGGCTCATCAGTAGTGAACCCTACAAGCTGTTTAGCCAGTTTAATCAACAAGATCGCTTTTCAGAGATTGAATATTGTATTGGACGATTCTGCTTATATATGCGACAATGTGAAATCTTGATTATAGTATTTTACCAAACTATGGATATAAGCTCTTAGGATAGTACGTACGACATTTGGTACGTGCGCTTGGTCGAACGGCCAATGGCGCGAAGCTACCATCCGAGGGATTACGACTGAACGCCTCTAAGTCGGAATCCCGCCTATGGATTGCAACGATTCTGTCGTGTCCCCGTAGATTCTACATGTAAATATTTGCATCGAGCAATGCTCTTCCTCAAACCATAAAGCCAGTTAGACATAATTTATATTCACCGAGGTTTATTCAATAGTCTAGTAGAGAGGATGACTAACCATAGTTTAATATAAAATTCCCATTTAAAAAACTATATTGCGTTTGGTATTCAATAAATCCATTGTTTCGTGTGGAGGAGGCCGTGTTTGTTCCTCCCTACATATTTGCATATAGAAATTCAATTTTTAGAGGGATTTGTTGGGCTGGCGTTTAAAGCGAACTGTCTAGCCAGTAATGTCGCACTGGAAAAGCTGAATACATTTAAAAATAGCAATCACGAAAAAAAAAATATTTTTTTGGAAAGACGAAGTTTGAAATACATATGGTAGGTAACACCTGCCTTAGGTGTGTTTTAATATGTAAATTACAATCTGTATAAGTAGAAATGTTTGTTCCTTTGTGAACGTGTTCGCTTTACAGGATTATTTGCATATTCTGTATCACTAATATGACTACTACCAATAACGGTCGAAGCCGGACTATTTGTCTAATATGCAAATAAAGGTGAATACCTAAATTACATATGGGAAAAATTTCGCTTGATGGAAATCAGAAAAAAAGTCTACAAGAGGATGTTCTGTTGTTTGAAGAACGTGTTGAATGTGCGATATGCAAAATGGGATTATAATCCAAAATGGCGCCGTGGAGTTTTCAAGCAGCCGACAAGCCGATTCATCAAATTCGCCGATAAATTATTCCTAATTATTTCCCGCGGGGCCGAGCCGTTTCTTTAATAAATTATAACGCGTGTGAGCGTCTCTAATGGATCTTTAACTACTCTTTTTTTTCACATCACGATGTGATTTATTTAGTTCCGCTGCTCTCAGTTTTCATTTGCATAACTTCCGTAATGTGGTGGTGACTTACATGTCGTTGAGTGGAATGTCACATTTGCCGATGTTTGGAATATTTAGAGCTAGCCTTGATAAAACAGCTTCCAACGGTTATTACTAAAATTGGGAAAATATTACGAAAGACTTGCTCATCAATGTTGAACCCTCCCAGCGGTTTCGCCAGTTCAATCTACCATACCGCTGAGCTTTAATACTGGATTGGGTGATTCTTCTTCTATATGTAGGGGGATTCTTGAACATTAAGGACACAGCAGGAAGTTTGTTTCTTTCGAAAAATGAAAAAAAAAATCGTGCTTAATTGTTTTATTTCTAGTACATAGGTTGGCCTAAATGTACTCCAATAGATAGTAACGGCAGGAATCTATGGAAGTGAAGGAGCAGCGCCGCCTCCAGCGACGTCATCTATCACGTCCATTTGTTTTGTCGCAGCCACATCACAATCTTTCTAACTACAAATACAACATAATAAAATCTATATTTAAGGCCTAAACAGTTTTCCATCAATTCAATCGGTACGATATATAAATTCTGGCCAGAAAACACTCCCTAATACTAAAAAACAAGAATACTAAGAAAGAGATTCTGGTCCCGAATGATATTAATTTGATAATTGTTTTGTATATGTAACGAACTCCCGTGTATGTAACTCATCATTGTAAATATATTGTAACAAAGTATTTATTAATTTTATTAACAGAGTGGTCATTTTTATGTTTATATCTTGCTACTCTGTAAATTTCCCTCGTGGCTTATCTTTTGTTTATCATTCATAGTTTGTTCTTGCCTGAGATAAATTGCTGTCTTATACCGAAGTTGGTCTTCTCTAATTTTCCACGTGGCAATATTGATCTGAGTTATAGTAGCAGTTCCTAGAATAGTTATATAGACTGTTGTATAGCAGCTATGTCAACGGTGCTGTTGTGTGAGGACGTCGCGGACCTACTGCTGTTTATGCTCATTGTGTGGGGGAGATTGTTTATAGCACATCACACTCTCATTGAAATTATTTGATAGCTATGGTAATATAACTACATTTATGACATATATCGGATACATTTTGTTTAAGTTTCATTTCTCGAACGAACAATCAAAAATTACCTTGGAAATCTTATTGCGATGATAGATAATTTCGTAAAGAGGAATCAAAGCTGACGGCGACGACTTTATTTATTTATGCGGTATAATCTTGACAAGCTATCGGACGATGACATCCTTCAACAGTCTACTATAGTAGTCCTTTTCTCATGATAGATAATATCAGATAAGAGGGCTTGGGTCATCAGTGGTGAACCCTCGCAGCTATTTCGCCAAATGAAGCTCCAGACCACTCTCTACTCTTGTACTGGATTGATTATCTTATTTAAAGAAGGCAGTTTAGGAGTGTATGCCGCCACTGATTAAGATGGGAAGAAACAATTGGAGCGATACTGAAAGAATCAGCATGGCCCTAGTGGCAAGAATGGTACTCATTATCGTTAGTTATACGGTAGAACAAACTCTAACCAAAGAACAGACGTCTAGTTACAGATCTAAAGTGTCCTTTAGGGAGAGAGGTGTGTCCCCTTATACCAGTTAATCAGTAATTTGGTAAACTGCCCTTTGTATAGTCGGTTCGTGGAGATCGTATATGGGATTGGAGAAGGCTTATACTGGATGTTTCAATTCTCTCAGAGTGTGGCCATTATACGCCATTCTTCCACCACGGGGAACTAAATTGTCTTGAGAGTTATTACCCAAGTAATAACGCTGTAACACGACCTCCAACACGGCGAGTTATGTCCTCCCTTTGGCCTAGAGCCACGTCTGAGAGAATAAAGCCTGTTGATCCAATATGTATATATGATATATGTATATGAATAAAACACTATAAATAGGAATAATAAATATATAGAATAAATATAAAGAGAATAAGTTTAAATAATAAAAAAAAAGATATGAATTACTTAGTTTTAAAACCTATATGTGACAATTATTTTTGACAATTGAAACAAATGACAACTCAGTCAATATTTACAAAATAAGGAAGAGATCACAAAAATAATTAGAGAAAATAAAAAGATAGCGAAAAGGGTGTTCGAACCAGGGACATCAGGTTCTAAAGTCTAAAGCTTTCGCAGCCAGGCTATTTTGCCTATTACGAGGGGCATCCAATAAATAAGTTTCTCTATTTTTTTTTCGGCGAACGAACGTTGTAAAAATTAGTTAGTAGGTAAGAAATGGTCACTAGGATGCGTTGGAAGTGCGTGACCTTCAAAATCACGCTACTCCTACGCGAAAGTCCGTAGCGCTTCAGTTTCCATGGAGCTACCACTGGTGAACGTGTCCACTTGCGAACTCCGTTTTGTAATTCGTTTTTTTCACGGCCAAAAATGAAACTGCTGTCAATATTTATCGCAATTTAGTGTCAGTGTATGGTGAAGGATGTATGAGCATCCAAATGGTTCGCCGATGGCGTTCATGGTTCTTGGAAGGACGGCAAAACCTGCATGATGACGAGCGAAGCGGCAGGCCCGTTACTGCTACGGACAATGCAGCGGTTGCTGTTCGGAATGTGATGGAAGCAGATCGCCGCGTCACCATTGACGAAATAATGATTCGACTGCTTCCTGGAATCGAAATTGGACGCTCTTCGATTGGAACACTCATGTTTGATGTTTTGAATTTTGGCAAAGTCTGCGCAATATGGTTCCCCCGTTTGCTCTCGGAAAATCACAAGCAACAACGGATGGAGGCAGCCCGAGCTTTCCTGGAAATACATCGAAGAGATGGAGATCAACTGTTTTCCCCTATTGTCACTGGAGATGAAAGCTGGGTGCATCAATCAACTCCAGAAACAAAACGTGTGCAGGCGGAGGCGAACCACTGGCTACGAAGACAGGACACGGCTTGGTACAACAGTGGTATCAAAAAATTGCTACAACGGTACCAAAAATGTTCGGACAGAAATGGTGATTATGTAGAGAAGTAGTCTATGAGTTGTATAATGAAAATAAAATAACTGCATAATTGTAAATAATGTTGTTTATTTGTTAAAAAATAGGGAAACTTATTTATTGGATGCCCCTCGTATATTATAATTTAAAGAAGAATTTAATATTATAAATTTTCAGCCGGGGAGTCACCGTACAAGTGTCCTCTTCCAGGCTATGAGGGGGTCCTCAATTCCAACACCCAGCCCCACCTGCACGAAGTACCGATAAATTCGGCACTTCGCTGACGCAAGGATGGCCATATGTGTTATTGTATAGGGTATCCCGTATATTAGGATGATATAAATGGAAGGTCCTTGAGAAGGGGTTTGAGGTTACGAGAGCCAACAGCTTGAAACGAATACGTGGTTGGCTTTTGAAAATCTATAATCCCCTCGATTTATTTAGGATTAGAGTTTTCAGGGAAATAATTTATTTAAAGTGACAATCTGCGCAAGCTTTCGGAATATCTCTTCAACAGACGGATACAATTCAATCGTCGTTCCCACCGCAATTAATCTAGCGAGGTGGAAAGGTTTTTGGTAATTCAGCGTTCGCTTTCATAATGCGAGAGGTTCATGTCTTCACACAGCTGTTGAAGAGCCGCGGTTGTTCTTCTAGGATTGTCTCATTGAAGAAACTTCCCCCTCAATCAGCCGTGTTACCCAGAAAACTGGTTTTAAATAGAGGAGTATCACAATGTTTATATCTACAACATGGTTCTCTGGATGCCAATTAAAGCTGTCCACAGACAAACATATTCTATTAGGGCACCGGAGGCAAAATAATAAATTTTTGGAAAATTGATCGCCAGACTCACAGATTAATTATGGATAGTGTAATTATTCCAGAGTTGCCGGCCTGAGAGACTTTTTCTTGGCCGCCCAAAATTGACTCGGTGTCCCAATATTGACTGCGACAATTTTCTTTGGAACCGGCTGTCTCGTCTGTAGAGTACTTTTTATATGTCAGAACTTTGTGTGGAGAACTTTGTAGGATCTTTGGCGATGTTTCTTTGTAGGAGTCTTGGAGACATGTAGATCACTGTAGGAACATTGGCGAGGTGAGAGAACTTCGTGGGAGCCTTGGAGACATGTAGATCACTGTAGGAACCTTGGCGAGGTGTCTTTGTAGGAGCCTTGGAGACATGTAGATCACTGTAGGAACCTTGGCGAGGTGAGAGAACTTCGTAGGAGCCTTGGAGACATGTAGATCACTGTAGGATCTTTGGCGACGTGTCTTTGTAGGAGCCTTGGAGACATGTAGATCACTGTAGGATCTTTGGCGACGTGTCTTTGTAGGAGCCTTGGAGACATGTAGATCACTGTAGGATCTTTGGCGACGTGTCTTTGTAGGAGCCTTGGAGACATGTAGATCACTGTAGGATCTTTGACGACGTGTCTTTGTAGGAGCCTTGGAGACATGTAGTTCACTGTAGGATCTTTGGCGAGGTGAGAAAACTTTGTAGGAGCCTTGGAGACATGTAGATCACTGTAGGATCTTTGGCGACGTGTCTTTGTAGGAGCCTTGGAGACATGTAGATCACTGTAGGATCTTTGGCGACGTGTCTTTGTAGGAGCCTTGGAGACATGTAGATCACTGTAGGATCTTTGGCGACGTGTGTTTGTAGGAGCCTTGGAGACATGTAGATCACTGTAGGAACCTTGGCGATGTGAGAGAACTTCATAGGAGCCTTGGAGACATATAGATCACTGTAGGATCTTTGGCGACGTGTCTTTGTAGGAGCCTTGGAGACATGTAGATCACTGTAGGAACCTTGGCGAGGTGAGAAAACTTTGTAGGAGCCTTGGAGACATGTAGATCACTGTAGGATCTTTGGCGATGTGAGAGAACCGACTACACCAAGGACAAAGACAGACAGTAACAGACCGGCTACACCAAGGACAAATACAGACAGTAACAGACCGGCTACACCAAGGACAAAGACAGACAGTAACAGACCGACTACACAAGGGACAAAGACAGACAGTAACAGACCGGCTACACCAAGGACAAAGACAGACAGTAACAGACCGGCTACACCAAGCACAAAGACAGACAGCAACTCCCTCAAAAGTAAAAATTTCCAATTAACCAACTAATCTTTACCGCAGAGCTTAAAACGATAACTTTTTACGTCTAGATTTAAGTTTTTTTCTTTCCAATCGTCGCCAAAATTCTGGAAATATCACGTAATTTCTTCCCTTTTTTTTCTCGATTCTTTTTCTCACGAGGTGGAATATTTTTGGAGTAGTTTTTTTTTATTCGAGCCGCTACGCGGCGTGGTGGCGTGTGTGTTCGGCCCCACCCCCGGGGGTCACGTGACCTGTAGGTACAGAGCCGATTTAATCATTTTAAAGGCTGTCGAATAGGTCCCCATAGGTATCTACCACTGCGACCTTTATTTAATAGCTTTCTCGAAATATTCTAAATCCTTGGAATATCCGGTTCTAGATGTGTGAAGAGCTCTTCTTATATATTGTTTTATTCGAAAATTCCGTACTTAGTGGTTTGATGTTGGTATATTTGACAATGGCTGACGTCACGAGAGCCCTTCCACAATATCGGGCTCAGCGGCCTATATCCATTTAGAACGAGGGAAGTATAATAGAACCTATTCCTCCTATAAACGACTAATAAGAATTAACACCTCCTTAAGCATCCACCTTTGTAAAACCAAAACTGACCTGACAGCTAATTCCAATAAGAAACCACCTCCAGAAGAGGCGAGGAGTATCTATGTTTGAGAAGACTGGCATATGGATTTATTTTGCTAACAAATAGAGAACACATATGTAAATACCACACCTATGCAATGTCAATGGCGTCACGTAATTATCGCTAGGCTGGCTCGTCGAAGAACCTCCTGCTCGAAAGTTCGAATTGTTTTAGGGTTAAATGGAAGAAACTTGTTGACGGAGAGTTTTATATAGAACCTGCTGTCAACTCTCTCCTCAGGTATAATACTTGATGGTATACATAGCCCACGCCAGCACGATGCAACTATGCAAATCTGAGATATAAAAGAAGCTCAGTATTTCTCTCATGTTGACGAGAAATTTTAGTTCTTTATTAGATTATTTTTTCTGATGTGTCAAAATTCCAGCGAGGCGACAAGATGTTTGCTCTTATCTTGACCCGATGTAAAGTTTGATTGAATTTACCAAATTATTTTGTGATGGCGACTGCATAAGAGCTGGCAGCTTAATTAGTTTTTGTCTTTGTAATCATCCCCACAATATGGCGGTGGTTGGAAGCTAATTACACTCTACAATAACACCAGGTCGACAGTCACTTTCACAAATGGTATTGAGAGGTTTCTTAGCGGAACTGATGAAAACTCTATACTCGTATACGCCAATTTTTCTACTCCGAGCGTCTCAAGCAACCGCAGAAATTTGCTTTATCCAGAAATAAACGAACACTAGTAAAACAGGCACTCGTTAGGGAGTTGAGTAAGGCAAAGCGGCACCTAATTGTCTGGAGGAGAAATTTACATATTCCTTATATTTACATATCTTAAACCTCTCAATTTATTGGGTCGCCAAACCGCATCGATACAAAACATGTCGGTAGAGGGCATTACCTCCCAACCACCAAATGACAAAAACACCAAGGCAGTTAACCGCATATTTTAAAACATCCGTTCATAAATATTTTAAACCATTTCACACATTCCAATATAGGAAATCATGTTGTGATAGAAAAAAAGGATTTTATCAACAAAATATAAACGGGTGAAACCGCGCTGTGAGCATTCACCACTAATGAGTCATGTCCTGTCTTTTTCCAATTTGTATTCATTGTAGTATAATGTCTGTAGGAATATAGCTTTTATAATTATATGTATTCTATAGAAAAATAGTTATAAAATTTAGTACCAAAATTCATCAATAGATGGCACTGATTTGTTATTGTTGATATTTAAAATGTAAAAAATGATATAGACCTTTTTGATAAAGTTCTTTCTCAAAACTATAACTTTGAGTATATAAATAATAAGGAAAATACAGAATCAAACATTCAACTTGGCAAAAGTTATAAGTTTGCGTACCGGATCTCCCATTTGGATCCTTAAACCCACTTCTGTTCACTTTGTTTCAGAGCTGTGCGAACACAAGATGGAATCTATAACTGAATCTCCATAAAATACATTTGAATCAAAACACTCCGTTAATAAGTTTATTTCATTCAGCTCTAAAATAAGGCGAGATTTTGTGCAAGAGGCTCTTCAACGGGCCTAGCAACACAATTGTTAGGCTTTCCATCGAAAAGAGATGTTGTTTGAAAGCTTGCCTTGTTTTATAGCTAAATAAAATAAACCTATCTTAAAAAGCGGGTCACTGAAACGTTGGAAGTTAATCATTAAAAAGGTTGTTAGTGTTTATTTAATCGTTTTATATAACGAAGTTTTATTTTTTCAAAAGAAAGGGTGTTCAAGTTGGATTAGAAACCTAAGGAAACACGACCAAATAAGTAAAGTTTCGGTAACAGCGTTGTTACCATCTCAAGACACAAAAGTACTGAATGATTTTCATTAGTACGTAGGAGTACTTTTGTTGTGAAGATGGTAACAACGCTGTTACCGAAACGTCACATAATTATAAACCTTTCTTGTTATGTTTGGAATTGTAAATATGAAAATGGTCGCCAAGGAATTGTTGGCTTGCTAATGTTGCTGACCTAGAGGTACCAAGCCATGGTCTAATCCTTCAGTCACGATCCTGACCTTTCACACCTTGTTGTTGAGAGAGGTTTTGTATATTTCAATATGACGGTGTGTGTTTTAAACCACGCAAGGTTTAACGACTTTTGTTGGCCACAACTCCCGGCTCTTCCAGGAGCACGAAACAGGAAGTTTTCCCACTGTGGCTACCTCGGCTTCTTTTTTATGGACCAACAGGATTCTAGTTGGTGCATTCAACATTATTCAAACTGATAATACAAGCACCGTGCTCAAAAATGGCGTTTTTGCCTATTTTTTCATATTTAGGACAATATTTTGAAATAGCTAAAGCGACAAAAGTATGAGACTGGCTTATTGATGGTGAGAGCCCCATGTGTAAAACTGATAAAATCACAAATGATACTTCGATGCCCGATTTAGAGTTAGTCTAAATAAAGTTGCGATTATACACTCATGGACAAAAATTAAGGAAAGGGAAAGTCTTTGATGTCGCCGGTCGTCTATTTTTTATTTTTAAGGAGACAGAGATAATTTTGTTCACACTTGGTATCTCGTATGTCTTCAATAAAGGTCACTGTAATATCTTTCAGAGTTATTGTCTGAATCCCGATATACATGGTAAATGGTACAACTTCCTTAAGTTTTGTCCATGAGTTTATATATGTGTGTCTTCAATAAAGGTCACTGTAATATCTTTCAGAGTTATTGTCTGAATCCCGATATACATGTTAAATGGTACAACTTCCTTAAGTTTTGTCCATGAGTGTATATAGTTTATTTCGGATACATTACTACAATAGTTGAACTATCTGGATGGCATTGTGAAAACATACAAGGGATAACAATCATAGTTTTAACTTCGGAATATGTAAATTAGTTTGATAACAGGGCGCATATAATAGTGTCGGGAAATGACACCAATAAATTGACGGATTCTTACGTTCGTCCATTGCGCTAAGTATTGAATCATCACAGCAGACATTTCGGAACAAACATTCGCTGTTCTTCATTAAAGATGATACCAACACATCTTGCCCTAGTGTTGAGAGATTTTATCTTTGTCATTTTATAATGAAACTGTCTCCAGTTGATAGATGGTTCATTGGTTTGATAGTTTTAATGAAAAAAGAACTGTGGAATCAGAGCTAAAATGTTAACAAATCAAAATATACATATATACCATATATTTTAGGCTAATTGACCTGTAAAAATTCCAAATTATACCTTGTGGTACTGAACCGCAGCGAGATACTGACTTTTCAATTTGATTTTTTAAAAACAGACCTAACAGAAAACTACACACGAATGGACAACATTGAGGAAAGGCTGGAAATGCACACTTTGCACACAACAGGGAGGTTTTCAAGCAAAAATTCACCTCATGACTCCCTTAAAACATAATAATAAAATAATATCAGGCCATCAAGTAATATTTGAATTTAACAACTGCACATATATTTAATATTGCACAGAACAGGAAGGTATTGATCATACCATTAAAACAGAGAGTGACTAACTGTACGGTATTCAAGATGTGACTTGAGCGAGAGTCTGGGATCTTCCCTCTGTTATTTGACCTCGGGGATATTGAAGAGAGATCAATTTGATGACTCTCAACAAGGCCTGGAGGTGATGCTTCCATTGATTTATCGGGAATCAGCCAACTGGAACTTCTTTAATCCAATTGCGATCGACCGGGTTATTTGACTGAATCTCCGTTTTGGGGGAATTGATGTTGGCTGGCAGGAATAGTGCATGGCTGTTGACAAGCGGATAAACAAATTTGAGGTCTGGGGGGATGTGGTCCTTGATATAGTACAATTAGGATGGGGTCCTTGTCTTAGGCATATTGGGCTGGTCTCTGTCATTTGGGAGTAAGGTCCTGACCTTGGGAAAATTTGAACAAGGCTTTGGTATAAGTCATTGGGTCGTGTGTATGCATTACACGTTAGCTCGGGTCTTGAGCGTTTTGAGCCCATTTATTGAAACCTTGCTTTGGGCCAATAAGATTGGTGACCAGGTCTTGGACCTATCTGGCTGAGGTTTTGGACATAGGTCCATTGGATTGAGGTACTGCACTTAGCCATATTGGGTTAAATACTAAACATCTAATATGGACTTCAGGAGCCATAAACCAGCATTCGGTACTAGACTTCAGAAGCCACGCCCACAACCAGCATTCTATACTAGACTTCAGAAGCCACGCCCACAAACAGCATTCTGTACTAGACTCCAGTAGCCACGCCCACAACCAGCATTTTGTACTAGACTTCAGTAGCCACGCCCACAACCAGCATTCTGTACTAGACTTCAGGAGCCACGTCCACAACCAGCATTCTGTACTAGACTTCAGTAGCCACGCCCACAACCAGCATTTTGTTCTAGACTTCAGGAGCCACGTCCACAACCAGCATTCTGTACTAGACTCCAGTAGCCACGCCCACAACCAGCATTTTGTTCTAGACTTCAGGAGCCACGTCCACAACCAGCATTCTGTACTAGACTTCAGGAGCCACGTCCACAACCAGCATTCTGTACTAGACTCCAGTAGCCACGCCCACAACCAGCATTCTGTACTAGACTCCAGTAGCCACGCCCACAACCAGCATTTTGTTCTAGACTTCAGGAGCCACGTCCACAACCAGCATTCTGTACTAGACTTCAGGAGCCACGCCCACAACTAGCATTCTGTTCTAAACTTCAGGAGCCACGCCCACAACAAGCATTCTGTACTAGACTTCAGGAGCCACGCCCACAACCAGCATTCTATACTAGACTTCAGGAGCCACGCCCACAACCAGCATTCTGTTCTAGACTTCAGGAGCCACGCCCACAACCAGCATTCTGTTCTAGACTTCAGAAGCCACGCCCACAACAAGCAATCTGTTCTAGACCTCAGGAGCCACGCCCACAACTAGCATTCTTTACTAGACTTCAGGAGCCACGCCCACAACCAGCATTTTGTACTAGACTTCAGGAGCCACGCCCACAACAAGCATTCTATACTAGACTTCAGGAGCATCGCCCACAACTAGCATTCTTTACTAGACTTCAGGAGCCACGCCCACAACCAGTATTCTGTACTAGACTTCAGGAGCCACGCCCACAACCAGCATTCTGTACTAGACTTCAGGAGCCACGCCCACAAGCAGCATTCTGTACTAGACTTCAGGAGCCACGCCCACAACCAGCATTCTGTACTAGACTCCAGTAGCCACGCCCACAACCAGCATTTTGTTCTAGACTTCAGGAGCCACGCCCACAAACCACATTCTGTACTAGACTTCAGGAGCCACGCCCACAAGCAGCATTCAGTATTCGACTTCAGCGGGCAACGCCCACAAACAACATCTTGTATTCGACTTTAGAACCACGCCCACAAACAACATCTTGTATTCGACTTCAAGGTCCAGGCCCACAGACAACATTGGGTATTTGACTTAAGGGTCCACGCCCACAAACAAATTCTGATTCGACTTCAGAAACCACGCCCTCAAACAACATTTTGTATTCGACTTCAGGGCGGGCCCACAAACAACATTCGGCATTTGACTTAAGGGTCCACGCCCACAAACAAATTCTGATTCGACTTCAGAAACCACGCCCACAAACATTTTGTATTCGACTTCAGTGCAAGACCCACAAACAACATTCGGTATTTGACTTAAGGGTCCACGCCCACAACCAAATTCTGATTCGACTTCAGAAACCACGCCCACAAACATTTTGTATTCGACTTCAAGGGCCAGGTCCACAAACATCATTTGGTATTTGACTTAAGGGTCCACGACCACAAACAAATTCTGATTCGACTTCAGAAACCACGCCCACAAACAACATTTTGTATTCGACTTCAAGGTCCAGGCCCACAAACAACATTCGGTATTTGACTTAAGGGTCCACGCCCACAAACAAATTCTGATTCGACTTCAGAAACCACGCCCACAAACATTTTGTATTCGACTTCAGTGCAAGGCCCACAAACAACATTCGGTATTTGACTTAAGGGTCCACGCCCACAACCAAATTCTGATTCGACTTCAGAAACCACGCCCTCAAACAACATTTTGTATTCGACTTCAGGGCGGGCCCACAAACAACATTCGGCATTTGACTTAAGGGTCCACGCCCACAAACAAATTCTGATTCGACTTCAGAAACCACGCCCACAAACATTTTGTATTCGACTTCAGTGCAAGGCCCACAAACAACATTCGGTATTTGACTTAAGGGTCCACGCCCACAACCAAATTCTGATTCGACTTCAGAAACCACGCCCACAAACATTTTGTATTCGACTTCAAGGGCCAGGTCCACAAACATCATTTGGTATTTGACTTAAGGGTCCACGACCACAAACAAATTCTGATTCGACTTCAGAAACCACGCCCACAAACAACATTTTGTATTCGACTTCAAGGGCCAGGTCCACAAACATCATTTGGTATTTGACTTAAGGGTCCACGCTCACAAACAAAATTCTGATTCGACTTCAGAAACCACGCCCACAAACAACATTTTGTATTCGACTTCAAGGGTCACGCCCACAACCACCATTCTACATTCGACCAAGCTACTGAACTAGAAATCCAATAAAACCAACCTTTAAAAGCGATGGAATTAATGCTAATTATTCAAGCATGTATGCTTCTTCTTTTTGAAAAAGAAAACCCTTATCCTTCTGCCCTTGCTGAAATAAACAAGAATATAGGATGGGCATGGCTCATCAATTTTGCCAGTTATCTCTACCATGCCGCTCTGGTATTGTATTTGTCTAATGTATAAGATCGTTCTGGTTGATGACACAGTGGGACTGCTAGAAGAGTTCACCACTGATGACCCAGGCCTTCCCTCACATTTCCTCTCTGACGCAGTAGGGAATGGTTTATTTGAAAGAACAAATATACGCGCTCGAATAGTTTATATTTTGAATAGAGATGGAGCGCTGGTATTTATTAATCCCAGAAATCTCTGACTGCGGATAGGACAACATCCAGCGGGAAGTTTCAGTCACCTCTGGCCATATTTCCTCAGTCTACAGAAGTGCCGCGAGGCTGGAGAAAGTTGAGGGCGGTGATGAGAGAACTGCAGGCGGCGACCACCAGGAGGAGCCCCTCTCGCCATGTGAGATGAAGGCATGGAGCCGGAGTGGTGCCGCGCGGCTGAGGATTGGGAGCGTCGCCGTGTGCCGCTATGCCATCGTGAGTTACTGTACACTAGTATGTCGCTATGCCATCGTGATTTACTGTACTCTAGTGTGCCGCTATACCATTGTGATTTACTGAATTCTAGTATGTCGCTATGACATCGAGATTTACTGCACTCTAGTGTGCCGCTATGCCATCGTGAGTTCTCTAGTGTGCCTCTATACCATCGTGATTTACTGAATTCTAGTATGTCGCTATGACATCGAGATTTACTGCACTCTAGTGTGCCGCTATGCCATCGTGAGTTCTCTAGTGTGCCGCTATACCATCGTGATTTACTGATCTCTAGTGTGCCTCTATACCATCGTGATTTACTGATCTCTAGTGAGCCGCTATACCATCGTGATTTACTGATCTCTAGTGTGCCGCTATACCATCGTGATTAACTGAACTATAGTATGCCGCTATGCCACCGTGAGTTCTCTAGTGTACCGCTATACCATCGTGATTTACCGTACTCTAGTGTTCCGCAATACCATCGTGATTTACTGAACTATAGTATGCCGCTATACCATCGTAAGTTCTCTAGTGTGCCGTTATACCATCGTGAATTCTCTAGTGTGCCGCTATACCATCGTGAGTTCTCTAGTGTGCCGCTATACCATCGTGAGTTCTCTAGTGTGCCGCTATACCATCGTTAGTTCTCTAGTGTGCCGCTATACCATTGTGAGTTCTCTAGTGTGCCGCTATACCATCGTTACTTACTGTACTGTAGTGTGCCGCTATGCCATCGTGAGGTCTCTAGTGTACCGCTATACCATCGTGATTTACCGTACTCTAGTGCTCCGCAATACCATCGTGATTTACTGAACTATAGTAGGCCTTTATGCCATCGTGAGTTCTCTAGTGTTTCGCTATACTATCGTGAGTTCTCTAGTGTGCCGCTATACCATTGAGAGTTCTCTAGTGTGCCGCTATACCATCCTGATATACTGAACTCTAGCGTGCAGCTATGCCCAGGTTACTTACTTTATTTTAGTGTTCCGCTATACCATCGTGATTTACTTTAGTCTATTGTGCCGCTATACCACCGTGATTTACTTTAGTCTAGTGTGCCTCTATGCCATCATGATTTACTGAACTCTAGTGTGCCGCTATACCATCGTTAGTTCTCTAGTGTGCCGATATGCCATCGTGATTTACTGTACTCTAGTGTTACCGTATACCATCATGATTTACTGAACTCTAGTGTGCCGCTATAACATCGTTAGTTCTCTAGTGTGCCGTTATGCCATCGTGATTTACATTAGTCTATTGTGCCGATATACCATCGTGATTTACTTTAGTCTAGTGTGCCGCTATGCCATCATGATTTACCGAACTCAAGTGTGCCGCTATACCATCGTTAGTTCTCTAGTGTGCCGATATGCCATCGTGATTTACTGTACTCTAGTGTTACCGTATACCATCATGATTTACTGAACTCTAGTGTGCCGCTATAACATCGTTAGTTCTCTAGTGTGTCGTTATGCCATCGTGATTTACTGTACTCTAGTGTTACCGTATACCATCATGAAATACTGAACTCTAGTGTGCCGCTATACCATCGTGAGTTCTCTAGTGTTTCGCTATGCCATAGTGAGTCACTATACTCTAGTGTGCCGCTATACCATCGCGAATTCTCTAGTGTGCCGCTTTACCATCGTAATTTACTGTACTCTAACATGCCACTATACCATCGTTAGTTCTCTAGTGTGCCGCTATACCATCGTGAATTCTCTAGTGTGCCGCTATACCATCGTGATTTACTGTACTCTAGTGTGACGCTATACCATCGTGAGTTCTCTAGTGTGCCGATATGCCATCGTGATTTACTGTACTCTAGTGTTACCGTATACCATCATGATTTACTGAACTCTAGTGTGCCGCTATAACATCGTTAGTTCTCTAGTGTGTCGTTATGCCATCGTGATTTACTGTACTCTAGTGTTACCGTATACCATCATGAAATACTGAACTCTAGTGTGCCGCTATACCATCGTGAGTTCTCTAGTGTGTCGATATGCCATCGTGAGTTCTCTAGTGTGCCGCTATACCATCGTGATTTACTGTACTCTAGTATGCCCGTATACCATCGTGAGTTCTCTAGTGTGGCGCTATACCATCGTGAGTTCTCTAGTGTGCCGCTATACCATCGTGAATTCTCTAGTGTGCCGCTATACCATCGTGAGTTCTCTAGTGTGCCGCTATACCATCGTGAGTTCTCTAGTGTGCCGCTATACCATCGTGAGTTCTCTAGTGTGCCGCTATACGATCGTGATTTACTGAACTCTAGTGTGCCGCTATACCATCGTGAGTTCTCTAGTTTGCCGCTATACCATCGTGAATTCTCTAGTGTGCCGCTATACCATCGTGAGTTCTCTAGTGTGCCGCTATACCATCGTGAGTTCTCTAGTGTGCCGCTATACCATCGTGAGTTCTCTAGTGTGCCGCTATACCATCGTGAATTCTCTAGTGTGCCGCTATACCATCGTTAGTTCTCTAGTGTGCCGCTATACCATTGTGAGTTCTCTAGTGTGCCGCTATACCATCGTTACTTACTGTACTGTAGTGTGCCGCTATGCCTTCGTGAGGTCTCTAGTGTACCGCTATACCATCGTGATTTACCGTACTCTAGTGCTCCGCAATACCATCGTGATTTACTGAACTATAGTAGGCCGTTATGCCATCGTGAGTTCTCTAGTGTTCCGCTATACTATCGTGAGTTCTCTAGTGTGCCGCTATACCATCCTGATATACTGAACTCTAGCGTGACGCTATGCCAAGGTTACTTACTTTATTTTAGTGTTCCGCTATACCATCGTGATTTACTTTAGTCTATTGTGCCGCTATACCATCGTGATTTACTTTAGTCTAGTGTGCCGCTATACCATCGTTAGTTCTCTAGTGTGCCGCTATGCCATCATGATTTACTGAACTCTAGTGTGCCGCTATACCATCGTTAGTTCTCTAGTGTGCCGTTATGCCATCGTGATTTACATTAGTCTATTGTGCCGATATACCATCGTGATTTACTTTAGTCTAGTGTGCCGCTATGCCATCATGATTTACCGAACTCTAGTGTGCCGCTATACCATCGTTAGTTCTCTAGTGTGCCGATATGCCATCGTGATTTACTGTACTCTAGTGTTACCGTATACCATCATGATTTACTGAACTCTAGTGTGCCGCTATAACATCGTTAGTTCTCTAGTGTGCCGTTATGCCATCGTGATTTACTGAACTCTAGTGTTACCGTATACCATCATGAAATACTGAAATCTAGTGTGCCGCTATACCATCGTGAGTTCTCTAGTGTTTCGCTATGCCATAGTGAGTCACTGTACTCTAGTGTGCCGCTATACCATCGCGAATTCTCTAGTGTGCCGCTTTACCATCGTAATTTACTGTACTCTAACATGCCACTATACCATCGTTAGTTCTCTAGTGTGCCGCTATACCATCGTGAATTCTCTAGTGTGCCGCTATACCATCGCGAATTCTCTAGTGTGCCGCTTTACCATCGTAATTTACTGTACTCTAACATGCCACTATACCATCGTTAGTTCTCTAGTGTGCCGCTATACCATCGTGAATTCTCTAGTGTGCCGCTATACCATCGCGAATTCTCTAGTGTGCCGCTTTACCATCGTAATTTACTGTACTCTAACATGCCACTATACCATCTTAAGTTCTCTAGTGTGTCGATATGCCATTGTGAGTTCTCTAGTATGCCGCTATACCATCGTGATTTACTGAACTCTAGCGTGCCGCTATGCCATCGTTACTTACTGTACTGTAGTGTGCCGCTATGCCATCGTGAGTTCTCTAGTGTACCGCTATACCATCGTGATTTACCGTACTCTAGTGCTCCGCAATACCATCGTGATTTACTGAACTATAGTATGCCGCTATGCCATCGTGAGTTCTCTAGTGTTCCGCTATACTATCGTGAGTTCTCTAGTGTGCCGCTATACCATTGAGAGTTCTCTAGTGTGCCGCTATACCATCCTGATGTACTGAACTCTAGCGTGCCGCTATGCCAAGGTTACCTACTGTATTCTAGTGTGCCGCTATACCATCGTGATTTACTTTAGTCTCGTGTGCCGCTATACCATCGTTAGTTCTCTAGTGTGCCGCTATGCCATCATGATTTACTGAACTCTAGTGTGCCGCTATACCATCGTTAGTTCTCTTGTGTGCCGTTATGCCATCGTGATTTACTGTAATCTAGTGTTACCGAATACCATCATAATTTACTGAACTCTAGTGTGCCGCTATACCATCGTGAGTTCTCTAGTGTTTCGCTATGCCATAGTGAGTCACTGTACTCTAGTGTGCCGCTATACCACCGTGAATTCTCTAGTGTGCCACTATACCATCGTGAGTTCTCTAGTGTGTCGATATGCCATCGTGAGTTCTCTAGTGTGCCGCTATACCATCGTGATTTACTGTACTCTAGTATGCCCTTATACCATCGTGAGTTCTCTTGTGTGCCGCTATACCATCGTGAATTCTCTAGTGTGCCGCTATACCATCGTGAGTTCTCTAGTGTGTCGCTATACCATCGTGAGTTCTCTAGTGTGCCGCTATACCATCGTTAGTTCTCTTGTGTGCCGTTATGCCATCGTGATTTACTGTAATCTAGTGTTACCGAATACCATCATAATTTACTGAACTCTAGTGTGCCACTATACCATCGTTAGTTCTCTAGTGTGTCGATATGCCATCGTGAGTTCTCTAGTGTGCCGCTATACCATCGTGATTTACTGTACTCTAGTATGCCTTTATACCATCGTGAGTTCTCTTGTGTGCCGCTATACCATCGTGAATTCTCGACTGTGCCGCTATACCATCGTGAGTTCTCTAGTGTGTCGCTATACCATCGTGAGTTCTCTAGTGTGCCGCTATTCCATCGTGAGTTCTCTAGTGTGCCGCTATACCATCGTGAGTTCTTTAGTGTGCCGCTATACCATCGTGAGTTCTCTAGTGTGCCGCTATACCATCGTGAGTTCTCTAGTGTGCCGCTATACCATCTAAGTTCTCTTGTGTGCCGCTATACCATCGTGAATTCTCTAGTGTGCCGCTATACCATCGTGAGTTCTCTAGTGTGTCGCTATACCATCGTGAGTTCTCTAGTGTGCCGCTATTCCATCGTGAGTTCTCTAGTGTGCCGCTATACCATCGTGAGTTCTTTAGTGTGCCGCTATACCATCGTGAGTTCTCTAGTGTGCCGCTATACCATCGTGAGTTCTCTAGTGTGCCGCTATACCATCGTGAGTTCTCTAGTATGCCGCTATACCATCGTGAATTCTCTAGTGTGCCGCTATACCATCGTGAGTTCTCTAGTGTGCCGATATGCCATCGTGATTTACTGTACGCTAGTGTGCCGCTATACCATCGTGATTTACTGATCTCTAGTGTGCCGCTATACCATCGTGAGTTCTCTAGTGTGCCGCTATACCATCGTGATTTCTCTAGTGTGCCGCTATACCATCGTGAGTTCTCTAGTGTGACGCTATACCATCGTGAGTTCTCTAGTGTGACGCTATACCATCGTGAGTTCTCTAGTGTGACGCTATACCATCGTGAGTTCTCTAGTGTGACGCTATCCCATCGTGAATCATCTAGTGTGACGCTATACCATCGTGAGTTCTCTAGTGTGACGCTATACCATCGTGAGTTCTCTAGTGTGACGCTATACCATCGTGAGTTCTCTAGTGTGCCGCTATACAATCGTGAGTTCTCTAGTGTGCCGCTATACCATAGTGAGTTCTCTAGTGTGCCGATATGCCATCGTGATTTACTGTACGCTAGTGTGCCGCTATACCATCGTTATTTACTGATCTCTAGTGTGCCTTTATACCATCGTGATTTACTGAGCTCTAGTGTGCCGCTATACCATCGTGATTTACTGAACTATAGTATGCCGCTATGCCATAGTGAGTTCTCTAGTGTTCCGCAATACCATCGTGATTTACTGAACTATAGTATGCCGCTATACCATCGTGATTTACTGAACTATAGTATGCCGCTATTCCATCGTGATTTACTGTAATCTAGTGTGCCGCTATACCATCGTGAGTTTTTTGATGTGCCGCTATGCCATCGTGAGTTCTCTAGTGTACCGCTATACTATCGTGATTTACCGTACTCTAGTGCTCCGCAATACCATCGTGATTTACTGAGCTATAGTATGCCGCTATGCCATCGTGAGTTCTCTAGTGTGCCGCTATACCATTGTGAGTTCTCTAGTGTGCCGCTATACCATCGTGATTTACTGAACTCTAGCGTTCCGCTATGCCATCGTTACTTACTGTACTGTAGTGTGTCGCTATGCCATCGTGAGGTCTCTAGTGTACCGCTATACCATCGTGATTTACCGTACTCTAGTGCTCCGCAATACCATAGTGATTTACTGAACTATATAAGGCCGTTATGCCATCGTGAGTTCTCTAGTGTTCCGCTATACTATCGTGAGTTCTCTAGTGTTCCGCTATACTATCGTGAGTTCTCTAGTGTGCCGCTATACCATTGAGAGTTCTCTAGTGTGCCGCTATACCATCCTGATATAATGAACTCTAGCGTGCCGCTATGCCAAGTTTACTTACTTTATTCTAGTGTTCCGCTATACCATCGTGATTTACTTTAGTCTATTGTGCCGCTATACCATCGTGATTTACTTTAGTCTAGTGTGCCGCTATGCCATCATGATTTACTGAACTCTAGTGTGCCGCTATACCATCGTTAGTTCTCTAGTGTGCCGATATGCCATCGTGATTCACTGTACTCTAGTGTTACCGTATACCATCATGATTTACTGAACTCTAGTGTGCCGCTATACCATCGTTAGTTCTCTAGTGTGCCGGTATGCCATCATGATTTACTGAACTCTAGTGTGCCGCTATACCATCGTGAGTTCTCTAGTGTTTCGCTATGCCATAGTGAGTCACTGTACTCTAGTGTGCCGCTATACCATCGCGAATTCTCTAGTGTGCCGCTTTACCATCGTAATTTACTGTACTCTAACATGCCACTATACGATCGTAAGTTCTCTAGTGTGTCGATATGCCATCGTGAGTTCTCTAGTGTGCCGCTATACCATCGTGATTTACTGAACTCTAGCGTGCCGCTATGCCATCGTTACTTACTGTACTGTAGTGTGCCGCTATGCCATCGTGAGTTCTCTAGTGTACCGCTATACCATCGTGATTTACCGTACTCTAGTGCTCCGCAATACCATCGTGATTTACTGAACTATAGTATGCCGCTATGCCATCGTGAATTCTCTAGTGTTCCGCTATACTATCGTGAGTTCTCTAGTGTGCCGCTATACCATTGTGAGTTCTCTAGTGTGCCGCTATACCATCCTGATATACTGAACTCTAGCGTGCCGCTATGCCAAGGTTACCTACTGTATTCTAGTGTGCCGCTACACCATCGTGATTTACTTTAGTCTATTGTGCCGCTATACCATCGTGATTTACTTTAGTCTAGTGTGCCGCTATACCATCGTTAGTTCTCTAGTGTGCCGCTCTACCATCATGATTTACTGAACTCTAGTGTGCCGCTATACCGTCGTTAGTTCTCTAGTGTGCCGTTATGCCATCGTGATTTACTGTACTCTAGTGTTACCGAATACCATCATGATTTACTGAACTCCAGTGTGCCGCTATACCATCGTGAGTTCTCTAGTGTTTCGCTATGCCATAGTGAGTCACTGTACTCTAGTGTGCCGCTATACCTTCGTGAATTCTCTAGTGTGCCGCTTTACCATCGTAATTTACTGTACTCTAGCATGCCACTATACCATAGTGAGTTCTCTAGTGTGTCGATATGCCATCGTGAGTTCTCTAGTGTGCCGCTATACCATCGTGATTTACTGTACTCTAGTATGCCCTTATACCATCGTGAGTTCTCTAGTGTGCCGCTATACCATCGTGAATTCTCTAGTGTGCCGCTATGCCATCGTGAGTTCTCTAGTGTGTCGCTATACCATCGTGAGTTCTCTAGTGTGCCGCTATTCCATCGTGAGTTCTCTAGTGTGCCGCTATACCATCGTGAGTTCTATAGTGTGCCGCTATACCATTGTGAGTTCTCTAGTGTGCCGCTATACCATCGTGAGTTCTCTAGCGTGCCGCTATACCATCGTGAGTTCTATAGTGTGCCGCTATTCCATCGTGAGTTCTCTAGTGTGCCGCTATACCATCGTGAGTTCTCTAGTGTGCCGCTATACCATCGTGAGTTCTCTAGTGTGCCGCTATACCATAGTGAGTTGTCTAATGTGCCGCTATACCATCGTGAGTTCTCTAGTGTGCCGCTATACCATCGTGAGTTCTCTAGTGTGCCGCTATACCATCGTGAGTTCTCTAGTGTGCCGCTATACCATCGTGAATTCTCTAGTGTGCCGCTATACCATCGTGAGTTCTCTAGTGTGCCGATATGCCATCGTGATTTACTGTACGCTAGTGTGCCGCTATACCATCGTGATTTACTGATCTCTAGTGTGCCGCTATACCATCGTGATTTACTGAACTTTAGTGTGCCGCTCTACCATCGTGAGTTCTCTAGTGTGCCGCTATACCATCGTGAATTCTGGCTTGCATTAGATGTACTAAACAGGACTTTTGAGAGAGGCCGCTGCTCATCATAAAACAGCTCGAGGAGCATGAACTCATGGAATTCGTGTAATCTTTACACAAGGGGATAAGAAACAACAACATAATAATTTGAAGAGAGTAATGTGGACATAAATATATTTATATTCGAAACTATTATAGACGCGTAAGATTCTTTTGAAAATTAAACAATTTCTACTACCCTTATATATTAGACGAATGGCCCGGGCAACGCCCTATGTATGGAAATTTTGGTACTGTAAAAAAAACTTTGCTTCAATAATATTAAAAAAGAAAACACCCAGGCTAAGTTTCGAACCAAGGTTGTGAAAATACGAAGCCGTACACCTAACTATTAAGCTACGCTTGGCATCATAAATATTCGCATGTAAAGCTATTTCAGGCCTTACATATTTCTAACGACCTTTTTGAAATAGGTTTTTGAAACATGAAAATTATAATACTTCAAATAAATAGAAATAGAGTGAACACAAATAAAACATACCTAATATTTAGAATTAGAGCAGTTATTTTAAACGGCGAATTAGATCAGTTATATCTAAAAATGAAAATATATAAATAAATAAAACCTACCAAATATTTCAAATTAGAGCAGTTATTATATAAATATTTATATTATATGTGTTATTAAGCGAACTATTATTAGTTATTTTAAACGGCGAATTAGATCAGTTATATCTAAAAATGAAAATATATAAATAAATAAAACCTACCAAATATTTCAAATTAGAGCAGTTATTATATAAACTAGACGAATGGCCCGGGCAACGCCCGGGGTTTACCCGAGTGCGAATATATTTTAAAAACGTTGTCTTGGGTGGTCGCTATAGACAGGGTGGTCTGTATAGACAGGTGTATGTATACACAGCCGATAACAGGGTTGTCTAGGGTGGCCGCTATAGACAGGGTGGTCTGTATAGACAGGTGTATGTATCACACTGCTGATAACAGGGTTGCCTGAAGTGACCGCTATAGACAGGGTGGTCTGTATAGACAGGTGATTGTAACACACTGATGATAACAGGGTTGCCTAAAGTGACCGCTATAGACAGGGTGGTCTGTATAGACAGGTGGATGTATCACGCAGCTGATAACAGGGTTGTCTAGAGTGGCCGCTATAGACAGGTGTATGTATCACACAGCTGATAACAGGGTTGTCTAGGGTGGCCGCTATAGACAGGTGGATGTAACACACTGCTGATAACAGGGTTGTATAGAATGCCCGCTATAGACAGGTGGATGTAACACACTGCTGATAACAGGGTTGTCTAGAGGGGGGCAGGGAGGACACGTGTTCGCAGGCAGCCAATGGGCGCGCATTCTATCCGTGAGCTTCAGACATACAGACAGACAGAATAAGGCAATTATATAAGTAGATTCAGAGACATATATGTGGTTTGCTGTGCCTTATAGGAAGATTTTTCAATTGTTGGACCAGTATATTAGTTAAAAGAGAGGGATTTATGTTTTTTTTCTCCCAGCGATCGATTTTTTTTTCTTATTTGCATATCTTTCTACTAAATTGGTATTCGTTGTATTTATGGTCCGGTTCTTTCTGTGTTTTCTACATTGAAGTGCGATCTAGTAGGTAATATTTGCATAAATAGCGATAAAACCAAATAGCAACTTATTTACATACTGAGAGGAATAAGACAGAGTTAATGACTTTGTGAGTTTGGCAGTTAGCTGAGTGGTTCTGTGAGTTAAATAAAGTCGTGCTATTGGTTGTAACGATAAAGGGGTTTAAATTGAAGCGGTAAATCTATCTCGCGGTACTGGTGGTTTGGAGTGAGGCTAATGGAAGGATTATTTGTTGTTTCTGTGACACGTTAGGAAAGTCTTATAAATCCTCTATTTTTGGAATTGCTCGGAGAGGGATTACGTAACTCCCTTCTCTATTTCTTGATTAAAACGTTCGGAAGCAAGCTGCGGCCAGAATACAAACCAGCCCGACTGAAATGGCCGCAAGCACGCCACAGCGTGATTAGCCGGGCGTCAGAAACACAAGTCAGCATTGACTGGGGAGCAGCTCGTATATGATCTGTTGGCGTGTCTGTGCTCCACGTGACGTTGCCGCAGAACTTGATGGCCTCTTGATCACTGCTGAACTAGGCTTCTTACTTTGATGACTGCGCAACTTCTCGCAATATCAGGAAGGCAAATCTTTATAGCTTCTCAATATTACGAAGGCTAAACTTGCTGATTTCTATGTTTGATGACTGCAGAACTGTTTGACTTCTCAGTTTGATAATTCTTCACTTGATAGCTTCTCAAGTTGATGAGGGCAGAACACTTGAAGACGTCTCAAATTGATGGCTCCACAACTTTATGGCTTCTCAGTTTGATGACGGCAGAACTTTAGACGTCTCAATTTGATGACGGCAGAACTTTACACGTCTCAATTTGATGACGGCAGAACTTTAGACGTCTCAAATTGATGACGGCAGAACTTTAGACGTCTCAAATTGATGACGGCAGAACTTTACACGTCTCAATTTGATGACGGCAGAACTTTACACGTCTCAATTTGATGAGGGCAGAACTTTACACGTCTCAGTTTGATGAGGGCAGAACTTTAGACGTCTCAAATTGATGACGGCAGAACTTTACACGTCTCAATTTGATGACGGCAGAACTTTAGACGTCTCAAATTGATGACGGCAGAACTTTACACGTCTCAATTTGATGACGGCAGAACTTTACACGTCTCAATTTGATGACGGCAGAACTTTAGACGTCTCAAATTGATGACGGCAGAACTTTAGACGTCTCAAATTGATGACGGCAGAACTTTACACGTCTCAATTTGATGACGGCAGAACTTTACACGTCTCAATTTGATGACGGCAGAACTTTAGACGTCTCAAATTGATGACGGCAGAACTTTAGACGTCTCAATTGATGACGGCAGAACTTTACACGTCTCAATTTGATGACGGCAGAACTTTACACGTCTCAATTTGATGAGGGCAGAACTTTACACGTCTCAGTTTGATGAGGGCAGAACTTTAGACGTCTCAAATTGATGACGGCAGAACTTTACACGTCTCAATTTGATGACGGCAGAACTTTAGACGTCTCAAATTGATGACGGCAGAACTTTACACGTCTCAATTTGATGACGGCAGAACTTTACAAGTCTCAATTTGATGAGGGCAGAACTTTACACGTCTCAGTTTGATGAGGGCAGAACTTTAGACGTCTCAAATTGATGACGGCAGAACTTTACACGTCTCAATTTGATGACGGCAGAACTTTACACGTCTCAATTTGATGACGGCAGAACTTTAGACGTCTCAAATTGATGACGGCAGAACTTTAGACGTCTCAAATTGATGACGGCAGAACTTTACACGTCTCAATTTGATGACGGCAGAACTTTACACGTCTCAATTTGATGAGGGCAGAACTTTACACGTCTCAGTTTGATGAGGGCAGAACTTTAGACGTCTCAAATTGATGACGGCAGAACTTTACACGTCTCAATTTGATGACGGCAGAACTTTAGACGTCTCAAATTGATGACGGCAGAACTTTAGACGTCTCAAATTGATGACGGCAGAACTTTACACGTCTCAATTTGATGACGGCAGAACTTTACACGTCTCAATTTGATGAGGGCAGAACTTTACACGTCTCAGTTTGATGAGGGCAGAACTTTAGACGTCTCAAATTGATGACGGCAGAACTTTACACGTCTCAATTTGATGACGGCAGAACTTTAGACGTCTCAAATTGATGACGGCAGAACTTTACACGTCTCAATTTGATGACGGCAGAACTTTACAAGTCTCAATTTGATGAGGGCAGAACTTTACACGTCTCAGTTTGATGAGGGCAGAACTTTAGACGTCTCAATTTGATGACGGCAGAACTTTACACGTCTCAATTTGATGACGGCAGAACTTTACACGTCTCAATTTGATGACGGCAGAACTTTAGACGTCTCAAATTGATGACGGCAGAACTTTAGACGTCTCAAATTGATGACGGCAGAACTTTACACGTCTCAATTTGATGACGGCAGAACTTTAGACGTCTCAAATTGATGACGGCAGAACTTTAGACGTCTCAAATTGATGACGGCAGAACTTTAGACGTCTCAAATTGATGACGGCAGAACTTTAGACGTCTCAAATTGATGACGGCAGAACTTTAGACGTCTCAATTTGATGACGGCAGAACTTTACACGTCTCAATTTGATGACGGCAGAACTTTAGACGTCTCAAATTGATGACGGCAGAACTTTAGACGTCTCAATTTGATGACGGCAGAACTTTACACGTCTCAATTTGATGACGGCAGAACTTTAGACGTCTCAAATTGATGACGGCAGAACTTTAGACGTCTCAAATTGATGACGGCAGAACTTTACACCTCTCAATTTGATGAGGGCAGAACTTTACACGTCTCAGTTTGATGAGGGCAGAACTTTAGACGTCTCAATTTGATGGCTTCTCAGATTGATGGCTCCACAACTTGGCTTCTCAGTTTGATGAGGGCAGAACTTTAGACGTCTCAATTTGATGGCTTCTCAGATTGATGGCTCCACAACTTGGCTTCTCTGTTTGATGAGGGCAGAACTTTAGACGTCTCAATTTGATGGCTTCTCAGATTGATGGCTCCACAACTTGGCTTCTCAGTTTGATGAGGGCAGAACTTTAGACGTCTCAATTTGATGGCTTCTCAGATTGATGGCCTGTCAGTTTGATTTCTGTGCATCTTGATGGGTTCTCCTTTCGATTATTTCACAACATGACAATTTCTCAGACGTCTATACATTATGAATGCTCAGCAATAAATGTATAATTCTATAAATGCCGCTGTAATATAGAGGCCGCTGAGGATGGATAAACTTCCATATCTACCCGAAGTAAAAAAATCATCTTCGCCGTTTAGCAAGTATCAGTTACAGAAAATTGGAGGGTCCCCGCGACACGCTACATTTTAAACCGAGCAGGCGCAATTAGGACTCCGTGAAATATCTAGCGGAATAAATAAGTAGCAGACGATATTTCCTTATTTACGGCGGGCGTTGAATATGGAATAATTTAGGGTAATGTTCCTCATTCTTTATTCGCACTCCATTGTGCCGCCTTCTTGATGAGATGGTACTTCCGATAGTGTAGGTTGTCCCGCTAACATACCTTCTACCACAGACAGGTGCTGGTCTCATGGAGGGTCGCTAGATGAGATGAGATAATGCAGACTGTCCCGCTGACATACCTTCTACCACAGACAGCTGCTGGTCTCATGGAGGGTCGCTAGATGAGATGAGATAATGAAGACTGTCCCGCTAACATACCTTCTACCACAGACAGCTGCTGGTCTCATGGAGGGTCGCTAGATGAGATGAGATAATGAAGACTGTCCCGCTAACATACCTTCTACCACAGACAGCTGCTGGTCTCATGGAGGGTCGCTAGATGAGATGAGATAATGCAGACTGTCCCGCTAACATACCTTCTACCACAGACAGCTGCTGGTCTCATGGAGGGTCGCTAGATGAGATGAGATAATGCAGACTGTCCCGCTAACATACCTTCTACCACAGACAGCTGCTGGTCTCATGGAGGGTCGCTAGATGAGATGAGATAATGCAGACTGTCCCGCTAACATACCTTCTACCACAGACAGCTGCTGGTCTCATGGAGGGTCGCTAGATGAGATGAGATAATGCAGACTGTCCCGCTAACATACCTTCTACCACAGACAGTTGCTGGTCTCATGGAGGGTCGCTAGATGAGATGGTACTTCCGATAGTGTAGGTTGTCCCGCTAACATACCTTCTACCACAGACAGCTGCTGGTCTCATGGAGGGTCGCTAGATGAGATGAGATAATGCAGACTGTCCCGCTAACATACCTTCTACCACAGACAGCTGCTGGTCTCATGGAGGGTCGCTAGATGAGATGAGATAATGCAGACTGTCCCGCTAACATACCTTCTACCACAGACAGCTGCTGGTCTCATGGAGGGTCGCTAGATGAGATGAGATAATGCAGACTGTCTCGCTAACATACCTTCTACCACAGACAGCTGCTGGTCTCATGGAGGGTCGCTAGATAAGATGAGATAATGCAGACTGTCCCGCTAACATACCTTCTACCACAGACAGCTGCTGGTCTCATGGAAGGTCGCTAGATGAGATGAGATAATGCAGACTGTCCCGTTAACACACCTTCTACCACAGACTGCTGCTGGTCTCATGGAGGGTCGCTAGATAAGATGAGATAATGCAGACTGTCCCGCTAACATACCTTCTACCACAGACAGTTGCTGGTCTCATGGAGGGTCGCTAGATAAGATGAGATAATGCAGACTGTCCCGTTAACACACCTTCTACCACAGACTGCTGCTGGTCTCATGGAGGGTCGCTAGATAAGATGAGATAATGCAGACTGTCCCGCTAACATACCTTCTACCACAGACAGCTGCTGGTCTCATGGAAGGTCGCTAGATGAGATGAGATAATGCAGACTGTCCCGTTAACACACCTTCTACCACAGACTGCTGCTGGTCTCATGGAAGGTCGCTAGATGAGATGAGATAATGCAGACTGTCCCGTTAACACACCTTCTACCACAGACTGCTGCTGGTCTCATGGAGGGTCGCTAGATAGGATGAGATAATGCAGACTGTCCCGCTAACATACCTTCTACCACAGACAGCTGCTGGTCTCATGGAAGGTCGCTAGATGAGATGAGATAATGCAGACTGTCCCGTTAACACACCTTCTACCACAGACTGCTGCTGGTCTCATGGAGGGTCGCTAGATAAGATGAGATAATGCAGACTGTCCCGCTAACATACCTTCTACCACAGACAGTTGCTGGTCTCATGGAGGGTCGCTAGATAAGATGAGATAATGCAGACTGTCCCGTTAACACACCTTCTACCACAGACTGCTGCTGGTCTCATGGAGGGTCGCTAGATAAGATGAGATAATGCAGACTGTCCCGCTAACATACCTTCTACCACAGACAGCTGCTGGTCTCATGGAAGGTCGCTAGATGAGATGAGATAATGCAGACTGTCCCGTTAACACACCTTCTACCACAGACTGCTGCTGGTCTCATGGAGGGTCGCTAGATGAGATGAGATAATGCAGACTGTCCCGCTAACATACCTTCTACCACAGACTGCTGCTGGTCTCATGGAGGGTCGCTAGATGAGATGAGATAATGCAGACTGTCCCGTTAACATACCTTCTACCACAGACAGCTGCTGGTCTCATGGAAGGTCGCTAGATGAGATGAGATAATGCAGACTGTCCCGTTAACATACCTTCTACCACAGACTGCTGCTGGTCTCATGGAGGGTCGCTAGATGAGATGAGATAATGCAGACTGTCCCGTTAACATGCCTTCTACCACAGACTGCTGCTGGTCTCATGGAGGGTCGCTAGATGAGATGAGATAATGTAGACTGTCCCGCTAACATACCTTCTACCACAGACAGCTGCTGGTCTCATGGAGGGTCGCTAGATGAGATGAGATAATGCAGACTGTCCCGCTAACACACCTTCTACCACAGACAGCTGCTGGTCTCATGGAGGGTCGCTAGATGAGATGAGATAATGCAGACTGTCCCGCTAACACACCTTCTACCACAGACAGCTGCTGGTCTCATGGAGGGTCGCTAGATGAGATGAGATAATGCAGACTGTCCCGCTAACACACCTTCTACCACAGACTGCTGCTGGTCTCATGGAGGGTCGCTAGATGAGATGAGATAATGCAGACTGTCCCGCTAACATACCTTCTACCACAGACAGCTGCTGGTCTCATGGAGGGTCGCTAGATAAGATGAGATAATGCAGACTGTCCCGCTAACACACCTTCTACCACAGACAGGTGCTGGTCTCATGGAGGGTCGCTAGATGAGATGAGATAATGAAGACTGTCCCACTAACATACCTTCTACCACAGACTGCTGCTGGTGTCATGGAGGGTCGCTAGATGAGATGAGATAATGCAGACTGTCCCGCTAACATACCTTCTACCACAGACAGCTGCTGGTCTCATGGAGGGTCGCTAGATGAGATAATACAGACTGTCCCGCTAACATACCTTCTACCACAGACAGGTGCTGGTCTCATGGAGGGTCGCTAGATGAGATGAGATAATGCAGACTGTCCCGCTAACATACCTTCTACCACAGACAGCTGCTGGTCTCATGGAGGGTCGCTAGATGAGATGAGATAATGCAGACTGTCCCGCTAACTTACCTTCTACCACAGACAGCTGCTGGTCTCATGGAGGGTCGCTAGATGAGATGAGATAATGCAGACTGTCCCGCTAACTTACCTTCTACCACAGACAGCTGCTGGTCTCATGGAGGGTCGCTAGATGAGATGAGATAATGCAGACTGTCCCGCTAACATACCTTCTACCACAGACTGCTGCTGGTCTCATGGAGGGTCGCTAGATAAGATGAGATAATGCAGACTGTCCCGCTAACATACCTTCTACCACAGACTGCTGCTGGTCTCATGGAAGGTCGCTAGATGAGATGAGATAATGCAGACTGTCCCGCTAACATACCTTCTACCACAGACTGCTGCTGGTCTCATGGAGGGTCGCTAGATGAGATGAGATAATGCAGACTGTCCCGCTAACACACCTTCTACCACAGACAGCTGCTGGTCTCATGGAGGGTCGCTAGATGAGATGGTACTTCCGATAGTGTAGGTTGTCCCGCTAACATACCTTCTACCACAGACAGCTGCTGGTCTCATGGAGGGTCGCTAGATGAGATGAGATAATGCAGACTGTCCCGCTAACATACCTTCTGCCACAGACTGCTGCTGGTCTCATGGAGGGTCGCTAGATGAGATGAGATAATGCAGACTGTCCCGTTAACTTACCTTCTACCACAGACAGGTGTACGAACCTTCTCAGATTTTTCGCGCCAGTTTAACCTACCAAACCTATCAAATATAGAATTAGGAATATCGTTCCAGATATAGTGGGAAAACAATCTGCGAATAAATTATGGCCCGATTATTTTTATGAGCCATGATCATCAAATATCCAGATTCGAGAAGATGTTGTGGTGCAGGACGGAATTTGATATCATCTCAATCTCTTGATAGAATTCCTCTGAAGCCTCCTTCATAAAGCTCAATGCCAAATCCTCACAGTTAAAACTCCGGCGATATATATACGTATAACGGTAAATAGAATATTCCAGCTAACTATTCTGAGAGTTTATAATTATCATCATTCCCCATTTTATTAACCAACGTTACCGGACTGAAAGGAAGATTATCTGGATGCCGTTCGGAATGAAAATCCCCGGCGCGCGGCCTGAAGATTTTTTGCCCTGGAAGTAAATTGGAAAATATTTTCCTTTCCAAATACTTTTAATTAAAATGCTTCGATATGGAAGTTATGGGATTGTTGTTTTTGAACTGACGCTGTGAAATCCCTTTCAGGGCTTGCCATTAATTAACGGGAGTTTGGGATGAACTCCCTGGCTTGTCCTCTACTGCCCTTCCAACGCTGTAAACCCACCGAAGAGAAGGCCAATAGAGGCTACACACCACCCGGATCTTTTATATTACGAGAAAAATGCGAAGTCTAAAATTTGGGTATTGGTAGATCGTTTCACGACCTTTCAGTTCTTCGACTGGTGTAAGGTACTCGTAACTTTAATGTATGAATACGTCATTTAACCCAGTTGAAAAAGACCGAAAATAATCTAAAACGGTCTATCTCAATAAAGAAACCTCGCAATATATCGTCTCTGCGATTGTTTCATACACCACATCTCACCATTCGGAGCTAACCGTGTACGCGTTACTGGCTATTGGCCCTCGTGAGTGGTGTAGTGTAGGCTGTACTTCAACGACAAAAAAAAAACATCCTAGAGGCTTCCTGAAATATAAAGGAATGGGTAGTTAAGGCTATAAGTGCGTCAGAACGCAAGTATAAATAGTACGAATTGTAATAAATATTAAATAATTGTACAAAGCTTGTGTGTAAATTTCAAGTATATTCTCTAGAAAGTTTCCGGCTACACACAAAGTAATCGGATGGCATAATCATTATTTCCAAGTTTCCATTACTAAATTGTACGTTTCCTTTTTTTATCTTTCAGGTTTTCTAAAGTAGCTACTTCCAGACTTTCCAAACCAATGGCGGTTCACTTTAAATCCCATCTGTCGAGGGAACAATTAGCCGAATCCCCTTAATTGCAGACGACTTTTGTCGACATGCAAATTGATGACCTGAAGAAATCCTCTACTTCTTTGTGGAGGCTCCTTCCCCGTATTGGTGGTCGCCGCTCAAGCCTCTATTTACATATGGAACGTTGCTTGGTATGGTCGCTAAACCTTTATAGCGGTCAAATACAATTATCTTGTATTATGTATGTGCACATTTAAACATTGAATATAGATTCTATTTATTTAAAATTTGACAATTTTGTGATTTTATTCTTAAATCTAGATATCCAGAGCTCTCTAGATATAAAAGGGGAGATAAACATATCCGTATATAAGGATAATTTATCACAAAATGGCAAGAATTCCTCCAAAGTATGAGCATAACACCATAGTAGAGCGGTATGTGTTAGATTGGTTCACCAATGTTCTTCTTATCGCAGTAATTGGTTTTAATTAAAGGAAAGCTTAAATATAATTAATATTTTTTGAGAGATAATATAATGTGTGTATTTTATTAAGTAATGATTTTTAGCGCTTGAACTTTGTGGAGAATAAACAATTCACTTTGTGCTTTAATTTACCAATTTACTTCACCTTCAGGTTTTCACAAATATTTTCCCGCTAGATATGTAAATAGGATTTTTTTAAAATGATAACTACTATCTATATAACAGGTTCTTGGCACGTGAGTGATGATTTCTTTTGTTTCTAAGGTTTAGAGGAAATTATTTCTTCCAAAGTTTGCTTTGGTGCGCAGGAGAAAATTTTCATGTTTGACATATATGCATATACGTAATTGGAGGTAACACACTTTATTATGAAAAAACAATAGAAAAATAAATAAATAAAAAGATCAGGTATTGATATTAAAAAAAAAAAACTCCACGCTGACAAGCGCGAAACGCGTTCGTGAATTGTTTTTCTTGATTTATCAAGAAATTGGGTTGGCTAAATATCAGGGAACAGGTTAAATCAATGAATAGTTGATTTCTGTTTCCACCAGATAGCGCTCTGCCTTCTGAAAAGCACATGTGCTCCTGGTCAGGATATGCCTTTTTTAATACACTTTATTATATTATTTTTTTAATAAACGGGCAACATTTAGATTAAAAATCCATGTTTATATTTACTTCTTAAACAAGATAATTACTGGTACTTATCAATGAGGATATATGTTTATACAGAAATTACATCTTTGCTCGTGTCTTGATAAATTCTCTACAGACCTAGCTGTCGGCTGGGTGTTTTGCACCGTACGTAGAAATGTGCCGCAGATTGCAAATATCTGTACAACCTAATCACATATAATGGGAAGATATGCTAATTCCATCTTTCCTGGCCACAAAAGCCTTTTACAGCATACTTGGCATTTTCAATAGCTTTTCAGTATGTGTGAGGAAAGAGGCATGTCGCCCAAAGACAGAAATAAATGTGGACCATTGTAAGAAATAAATGTCTCACAAAGTGTAACAATCAACACAGTCTTAGGCGGAAGTCGTCATGAAGGAAATCTCATCAGCAGCAGTCAATATTGCGGAAGTTGTACCCAACATTTCGAATTAGAAATGGTCGCCTCCCGAAATCTGAAATTGCCTTGACCTTGAGACGGTAATAATGGGCAGACGACGACACTAATTGACAAGCAATCATGGCGTCAATTAAATGGCAGGCCAGGACTTCCTCATGCCGCCCTGTAATGAGCAGCGTGCCCTACCGTTGTTAACATTTCGTCGACCCTTTTTTTTTCAAATATTTAGTACGATATTTCCGATAAACACTTCGATTATAATAAATTTTAATTGTTTCTCGGTAGAGTTGCATGTCGAACCGCGGGGGAATTATAAGAAAGGCGTGGCATCGGTAAAATTTACATAGTTTCCCCAGTGCCTGCTATGACCAGGAATTTACCTTCAAACAGCAAGTGGTATTCGTATGCTGGATGATACTGGCGAAGCTACCGTTCGCCCTTGTTGAGCCAGACTCTAGTATAAATATCAGACTTCAACTGTATATGTACAGATTGTCTTTTATTGTTTAAAGATGTTTGTGGATATTTCTCTATTATATATTGTTGCACCAAGTTGCAGCTTTGTAGGGTCGTCGACCTTGGTTTCCTCCTTCTTGGTGTTATACATCGAGCGGGTTTCCATACTCAAAGTAAATAAAAATAAATTACCTTTCAAAGTTTTTATGTTTATTTATTCGTTGTCCTCGTAGGTCGTGATCCGCAGTCTTGGTCCTCTCTCGCTCCAATAACCAATCAATATATATGTGCAATAACAATATTACAAAAGAAATGAAACTATAAAAAGGAATGATGATAATCTAAATAATCTGTTTTAAATAAATATTAAATATCATAGAATATTTTGAATAAATGTAGGGCGCATTAAAATTGATGCAACAATATAATTTACCTTTCGTACACAATGATTTCTGGAATTTAATTTGGGAAATGAAATGATCAATTTCCTTTCTCTCTTAGTATATGTCCAATGTTTCATCCTTCGTTTTATTATGTCGCCAGAGATAATAGCATGATATTGAAGGGAAGGTTTTTGAAGTGAGAGATGATCTTACAGTGTGATGAAACTTACACAGACAGGTTTTATAAAAATAAAGTAAAATTATAGGCCCAATATAGCAACAAAGAACTTCCTCGACACAACAAAATAGCTATAAACCACATACCCATATATTTATATTATGAATAAGTATGTTTATCCCAAGTACACGTGGTGAAGGCCATGATATTTATGGTGAATGGATAGCGACTGATTTTTACTCTAAGGCACCATAGTACCCCGTTGAAAACCAAGGCAATTTGAATCGATGGTTTTGGCGGATTGAGTAGGTACACAAGGACTGATTCACCTGGGATTACAATTACAATTATTTTATTTCCAAAGCGCTATATCCCGCAAGGGATACTTGCGCCAAACAAGGAGAAAAGTTTATTTACATAAGTTATTTACATTATTCAACACATGAAAACATTAGAGATCCAGATTTTGTAGAAAGTTTAGAATGTATTTACAAAATGAATTGAACTTTAAATATGATTTTTTATCGGAAATCAAATCGTTAAGTTCACAAAGAACTAGTTCATTCTTCATTCTATAATCTTGAAATGCTGGGCAATCGATCAGTAGATGTTTTGAAGTTTGTTCCTCAATACCACAAAAACAACTTGAGTCAGGAAGAACTTGACCATTCCTATTTGAGTAAGCTATGTTATGGTGAAGTTGTTTACACCACCAGCGCGGCGGGTCAGATCTCCCGGAGACAGGCTAATAGATTCTCGGGAAAGAAGGATGCGGCGACAATCGATCTCGGCCAAATTAAGGCAAATTCCTCGATCGTCCAAGTGTCTGTGTATCGGCCCGCTGGCCTCTCATACTGCAACTGTCTTTGGCCCAGTCTGGATTGTACCTTTCTGAAATATCGCCAGAATGTCTGGGTTATAACCGTACCTGTTCCGAACTCTGGCCATAATTCTACACAAGACATTAACAAGACAATCCTTCCTGTAACATCGCCAGAAATTCCTGGATTTTAACCATAGCTGTTTTAAATCTGCTGACAAGCTGAACAAAATGGCAGGTCCTGTGGCTGGATTGTCTAAACAGAATCTATCACTGATGACTCTTTCGTTCAATATTTGATATTTCCCTCATTCTACAATCTAGTATCGTACGTTACGTTGATAGTGCGGGCACCTATACTATCCATATTTGGCTAGGTCGTGGAGGCAAATAATTGGTCACAAATCCGTCAGGCCGTTTGAATGCTCCAATCAATAAAGCCGGTGCTGTGCTCCCATTGTCTTTTCTCTCTCCTGGTGAAGAAAAAAAAAACAAAAATAAAAATTCCCGGGGGATCAATTCGCCAAGACCAATTTAATTTCTGCCGAGTGATTAGCAAGGGTTGCCGGATTGAATATTTTTAACAGACGTTGATCAGTCCCATCACTGATTAAATCTTGGCAAATCCCATTTTCACAGATGAAAATTTTTTTCAAGCTTTCTTTTCACAAATCTACACTTTTTTATATATATATTTCTTTTTTAGAAAAAAAAACTGTGAAAATAATTTAAATAATTAAACTCTTTATTTTGCCTTTTTTTAAATCTTTTAAATAGAATCATTTGCATTCATTTAGAATTCTTTGAAATTATCTTTTGTTTCGTATTTAGGGCTAATCCCCCATTAGGCGGGAACTATTTTCCCGCGTCCTTCTGGAATTGTCGGCTTGGATGTTCTGATTGGTCTATCTTGCTATTACATTCTTTCCTTAGTCCGATTCAACCAATGGGAAATGGAGATCGACATTTTGTAAATAATTGAACCCTACTGTGTGTAATTCCTATTTCACACATACTGTCTATAGGATATAGCAAGGCTAACGTGAACAATGTATTTCTCAATCGACCAGTAGCTCTATCATTGTTGGATGTGTGATAACAAACTTGGCGTAGGACAAAAAGCTAATAGATTGGGCGATGTTTTCTGTGTTATCATCTGTCCACTACCCATTCCTCCCTTACATGGCGGAACTTATTTTGGACCGTTGTTCTTTGTCTTTATTCGATTCACCCGATTGCGGGGTTTATTATTAGGTGCGCAAAAATGTTGACTTCGCGTTTTTATATAACTCATATTAAATTTGAATAAACAAACGCGTTTACCTATTGCTTTGTTTTGCATCGATTTCTGCGTCCTATAAAGTTAAGCTATCTATATGTAATACTTGTTATAAAATCATATGTGCATTTTTATTTTAAGCTCTTTAGATGTCTTGTGCCTGGAAAGTCTCATTTGCGGGAAGCTTTGGTTTTCATCTTCAACCTCAGGAGAAACGCAACCGAAGCTCATCAAATACTCTATATAGCGCCTATTGAACCATTGCTTTCATTAAGAACCTGTCAAGAGTGGTTTGAACGCGATTAAAATCTGGAGAATTTGACGTCAACGACAAGGAACACGGAAAGCCGCCAAAAGTTTTATTGGATGAAGACGATGCTCAAACACAAGAACAGTTAGTGACCTTTCTCAAATTCACTCGACAGGATGTTTCACTTTGTTTGTATGCTGTGGGAAATACCCAGAAGGAAGGAAAATGGTTGCCTCACGAATTGATTGACAAGAACAAGGGAAATCAAAGAACGATATCTGAAATCCTTCTGGAAAGGTTTCAAAGAAAGCCTTCATCGTATTATGACTAGGGATACAAATAGGTGTATTTTGAATATCCGAAGGGCAAGATATCATGGGTAGACCCAGCCGACAACTTCGACCACCAAACCCAATATCCACGGCAAGAAGGTTCTGTGTATCTGGTGGGATCAGCACGGCATACTACGAACTTCTGCAAACAGCCACTGCCAATCGTCTACAGAAACAGCCAATGCAGTTACGCCAAGAAATCGCAATGAAAAGACTAAAATGGGCGAGAAGACATGGCATTCTGTTTCATGACAATACAATGACGCACAATCGGTAAAAGACATCCTGAAAGACTTCAAATGGGAAGTCACCCGTCATAATCTCCAGACATCGGATTATCACCTCTTCTGGTTATGGGCTGGCTGAGCAGCGCTTCCAGAATCTCTAAGAAGTTGAAATTGACTTGATGAATGGATTGCCTCGAAACCCATTCTTTTTTTTATGATGGCATCCATCCATGTTATATCTAACAATGGCAATTATGTCTAGTATAATTTTGTTTTTCAATTTCATTAGATTTTCTTTCCGAAAAAAAAAAAACGCGGAATCAACTTGAGCACGCAATGAAGTTTTACTCGATAATTTGACGCTGATGAGGGCCAACAGCCCGAAACCCGTTCGTGGTTGACTTGATTTATGAAGAAATTGGGTTGGCCAAATATCACAGAACAAGTTAAATAAAAGTTTAGTTTATTTTTGTTACACTAGATGGCGCTCTTCCATCTAGAAAAGCCCATGTGATAGCGGTCAGAATATGCCTTTTTTTTTTGAAAAAGTAAAAATCAGGTAAAAAGTTTATTTTAATTTAAATTTGCAAGATTTCGAGCAAATATACTGCTCTTCAACGGGCTGATATTCTATGTACAAACTCTAAATAATATTTAAAGAGTATCAGTCCGTTGAAGAACAGTATATTTGCTCGAAAACTTGCAAATTCAAAATAAAAAGAAACCTTTTACCTGATTTTTATTTTTACTTTTTCAAATAATTTCTGGATAACTATTGCTTACATATGCCTTTTTTGTTTTTAATATGTACATATATTAGAAATATCGTTTTATTTCGCTCCGAGTAGAGAACGTTTTGATCCGTGAAACACCAGAACAAACACGAACAAAACCAGGAAGCAACCTGAATATTATATTAAACAAGTCAAATGATCCCAGTACATTTTCACTTTTGTGATGCATTTTCATAGAATTTAGCCTTCTCACGCCCTTACGGCCTTAAATTCCCATGTGTTGATTTTCCAGGAAACCTCAAGACCAGATTATTTAATCGTTGAGGTACAGCTTACACCACTATATGAGGGCCAACAGCCCGAGACGTGTACCTAGTTGGCCTTTCCTGATCAATAAAGAACGAGTATTTGGCCAATTTAGGAATAATTGAAAACAAAAATGAATAATTGATATTTATTCCGATAGATTGCGTAAGCCATCAGAAACTTTTAGTTACACGATCAGAAGATGCCTTTCTCTGTGTTTTGTACGATTTACCAGAACTGGTGGCTTATTTGCTGATCTGAATATGAGCGTTCTCTCTGTGATGAGAAGCTATCGAGTGGTGTTTGAATGGATTTAATAAAAGGGAGAGGTGTGCACTGCGCCTTAACACCATAAAACCCACCGCCCCCATTGATCAATATTTTAATTTTAAACCTCATTTCTATCTGTGATGTTGTTACAATTATCCCACCGTTTAAAATAAATAAAATCGGATAATATTGTAAAATTGCATTATTGAAAACTTGCACCATCTATCGGAATATCGGCTAAAATTGGTCACAAAATCCACCATGTACTGGCTGTTGGCCCACGTCAGTGTGGCTGTACGTTAACGACCCACGGGGTAGTCACACAAATCCTTACAACTCAATAAAAATACAATTTATGATGGAAATTCTGGTGGAAAAAGAAGAAATGTAGCGAAGCTTATAGGGGATAGGAAAGACATTTTCTCAACGGGATTCTGTCACATTGTATGTGAGAAATCGAACTGGTTTTTACATGCGTAGACATTTGGGGTGAATTTAAGAGTATAAACAATCTCTAACCATGGTTATCATGGCTATCTGTACCACGTACTTGGGATAAGTAGGGAGAAAGTAGGTGAACAGTAGAATTAAGTTCCGTTATGGAAGTACCTCGCGTTGATCAGATAAATGGAGGAGAATTGTTTCCTTTAGTTGTCTTCCTACTTCCGTGTCGGAGATGTCTGGCTGACAACTAGGGACAGAGACATATTGTCCGAGACTGCTAGTAGTCTGCTGATAGCGTTCAGTAGTTACGAAGGTAACATGTGACATAGTGCCTAGATAATACATAGGTAATGTTGAATCTAGCGATACATCTATATATATAAAAATGAATGTTTGTATGTTTGTTTGTTTGTATGTCCGGTATACAAATTCGCAGTAGTTCACTAATTCAAACCAAAATTTCCATACATAGGTAAAAAAAAAATACGGGGAAGACGATAGGCTATTTTAAAAAATATATAAATCAATTATTCTACTTAGCTCACGAACAGCGCCCTCTATCAAAGATTAGATTAAATTATGCTGATGCAAACAAATAGATAATGCTAATAACAAACAATTATAAAAAAAATATTATCTAAATATATATCACTCGGGTAGATATGCACACGGGTCAATCCCGGGGCGAAGCCCGGGTCACCCGTCTAGTTTTTTATAAATATTTGCCATTTATCTTACGTTATATATCAACAAATTCTACCTCTGACGATCTTACTGGAATGATAAAAAAGGGCTTGGTTCATCAGTGGCGAACCCTCTCTGCGATTTCACCAAATTAATCTACAAACCGCTCTCTACTATTGTATTAGATTGTTTTTCTTATATACCCTGCATTTGGTAAGGAAGACAGCTTAGGGGTGTTTAGGGAACCTATGGACATACGCTTATAGGTTTGTAGAGGTGCATACATATGATTACATGTTTTTGTTTTTAATATAAACACATGACCATTTTCTTTCTTATTTTTCACATAATTATACATATAAGCCAAGCCCCCTGTCATCAACAATTTCTATCATTGCAGTAAGGTGTGAACATTTTGAGATGATATATTTATCACAAGAAACATAAATTGATATTTGCGGAAGAGCGATTGCTCGAAGCATATTATATATTTAGAATTATATGTAATTCTGCTGTCCTAAAAGCTTATGTCCATAGTTCTTCTAAAATACCCATTCCAAGGGTCTAGCATCAGTAGCACTATAAAAGGAAGTTCCAAAAATGCAATATAACAGCGGTATGGTAGATTAAACTGGCGAAACCGCTGGGAGGGTTAACCACTGATGAGCCAGGCCCTCCCATTAATTTTTCCATTGCAGTAAGGGCAGTAGAAATTGTTTTATTTTCAAAAGAATATTACGCGTCTAAAATAGTTTCGTAATTTGAAACATAAACATAAGAAACCTTCGTCTCTATATTTGTAAATATGCAATAGCGCGCAATCTAAGTGTGAAACAAATGCAGAGAAGCATCTTTCACTAAACACAACACAAGCCTTCAAGTACAGATATAAACAGAATAAACAATGCAATAGCTTTAGCTTAGATCTGGTGGATTATAATGGTGAAATCTCTGGGAAGGTTCACCACTGATGAGCCAAGACTTCCCACAATTCTCTTTTCCCCCCCTATTCAGTTCACTAAATGTAGAATTCGTTTTATTTGAAAAGCCAATATCGTTAAATGATTCCATATTTGTATAGATGTTTGTATAGAAGGCGTTTCTTTTATTTATAATCTCTTCATATATTTCCTCTAAACATTCATTTATTCATTTCTATAAAAATAGATTATTTGTGTCCACAAAGCTTTTGTTGCTTTTATTAACAGAGGAAGCCTTCACCGTGCGCGTTAGTTTCTATACCTAAACATCAAAGTAAACCTTAAAAAACGATTAATACTAGTGTACATATTTGCATGCACATATCCAATAAATAACTTTGTTTCCAAGTTCCGCTGTGAATACCGTAGACATTATCTGATATGTAGTGACTGAAGGACATGTGATTGGTTCATTTTTATTCCGGTGGATGGCGATATGTTTACACAATAGAAACAGTGTAAATAGGCGCAGTATCGAACACTATGCAAATAGGGGCAGAAATATGGATATGTAAATAGACAGAAGATTCTAATGTAGTAGATGTAACGTTTTGGCTCTTCATTCCTTATAAAAATGGATATAAAATTACAAGGAAAACACATGTTTATAAGGGAGGGACTAAACTACAGTTTATTTAATCCAGTTTTACATTACTTTATATGTATTTAATGCCTACACCTATGCAAATCGATGTGAAATTTGCACCAGAATTTAAAACAATTGGTAAACTCCCAACCACGCGCCGATATTGTTCTATTTCAATCAGAGGGAGAAAGAAAACAGAGCGAATCAAATTATTCTTAAGTCTACAAACATTTCAATTTTGGACTTCCCAGATTACGTTGTTAGAATCTGAATGAAAACGGTTTAATGATGTAATTTAGAGGTAATGGCAACTCGCCCCAGGATTGGCTAACGATGCGCTGTACACGAAGAACCAGGAAACAGATTTGATATTCCGAAATACGAGACATTTCTCGTTAAACGAATTCTAGGCTAGAAATCTTAATGAAACTTCCTCTTTGTCAGTATTGTTGAACAAGGATTTCCTACCAGAGAAGTACCAGGGCTATCTGTACGTCCAGTACCCCGCCCAATTAGTGAGGTACCGCAGCTGCTAATCCTTCTCCCGCCCGCATTAAATCATAACTAACTAACTAACTATCAGAATAAATTATACTTGCTCTACCCCAATGTAACCATTTCCAGCACGATTCGTCTCTCACAGCTCAACGGACGGTTAACAACCGTAGAGTTGATTTTCTCACATCACTCCATATGCAAAATAAAAAATGCTCCAATGGCCCCCGATGCTTACAAAAGTCCAACCCCACCAGTGAGTGCAAGTAACCAAACGGGGCTCTGGCACATTTGTAAGTGCAAAGTCGAACTGCTTTTCACATGTGTAGACATGTGGTGCGCTTACAGTAAAAGCAGTCGCTAACTACCCACCATGATTATCATGGCCTGTACCACGTGTACTAGGGATAATTAAAAAAAAAAAAAACATTCCATATGCAATTCAAGCGCTTTCATGAAAATGATTTCCCATGTAAGACCGGACGGGTTGAGTCAAGGAATGACTGAGACTTGGAGGAGATGGTCTTAGTGTCTGTAGGACAGATGGGACAGAGCTGAATGTTCAAATCTATAGATGAAATTGTCTGTGTTTGTTCCACTGTTTGAATCCCTATCATAGTTTGGTGATGTACATCAAATATGCAAAATGGTTTTATCCAAATTAGTCGATATATTTTTTTAAGCCCGTTGAAGAGGGATTATCGTTTGAAAGCTAGCATTTTAAAATAAAAAGGAACTTATTGTGAGAAAATATTTTGTAATTGAAAAAAAAAAAACTTCACATTTCCTTAAATTTTATTTATGAGCGTAAAAATAGAGAAAATGATTGGGAAATAGAGCATCTAGTGGTCCTACACTACTTAATCTCTGAATGTAAGGTTCTGTTTTCCTATTCTTACATGGAGTAAACAGCTTGGAATAGATTTACAAATTCATAAATACACTTTTAACTTGCACAAACGACTGGTATAAAACATCTATTTTCAACAGTCACGACCTAGTATCGAATCTTGCATTGGACTTTTTTTTTCTAATGAAAGAATTACTTCAGCGGCCCTCGATTCTTTCAAAAGTTCAACCCCACCAGTGAGTGCAAGTAACCACACTGGTACCTAGCACATTTGTAAGTGTAAAATTCGAACTGCTTTCTATATGTGTAGCATGTGGTACAGTAAAAACAGTCGCTAGCTACCCACCATTATCATCATTGGGATAAATAACACAAACTAAGCCAATTTTATTCTGCCAAAATAACGTACAACCTTTAGGTAAATTGCCTAATTAGAAATAGAAGACATTCGTAAAATGTGATGAAGACATTTGTAATTGAAGCCATCTTTTGCTCGGAAGGTTTTCCCGCGCTATTTTGTCATAATAAACTCGAGTAGTTAGAGGTGTAGTTGTGTCTTGCACGTATTGATTGGAAGGAGGACATAAGTTCCTCAGTGAGTCACGAGATCAAAGAGTATATTTGGCGTCAATCTACTGGTGGATCGTAGACGACATGACAAGGTTGGTGTTGGTATATACGTTGAGACAGCTAGTTAACTGTTAGTTAGTGAATCAGACGAGAGTTAGGATTGCAAATCACGTCTGCCTGATCCAATCGATTAAAGGATCAGTACCACGTGACCTGGTATGCAACTTTGTAGTGTTCTCCCTGTGTATGTTGTGCATATTCCCCCTTTTTTGCATATATACTAGCGTGTTGAAAGAGAGTAAACTACCAAAATTCCTGACCCGTGTGTTACACGGGTGCCGTCTATGTTTGATCATTGTTTTAACAAATGTATTATTGGAAGTAGCAGCGAAGAGGAATTCGTTATTGTCATCGTAACGTTTTCACTGCCATCGGAATATGTTAATTTCACAATGCTGAAATGTGCTCCTTTCAGATTAGCTTGTATATTTCAAAGTTGAAATAGCTACGGTAAAACCTACTCAACATTCTGTCAATGTTTAGGTCAAATGTTGTGGAAAGTATAAAAACGAAGCTAAATACGCCAGTAAATATCTTATTATTTATTTATTTATTTAGACTTTGAATATAGTACCCTATTTTGACGTGTTTTATATTTTAAATGGAACTAAAGGAAACTGTCGTTGCATTTTGTAGTTGATGTAAATACAGATACCGTCGAAATGGATGCAAAAATACTTCGTTAATCCATTGACCGTCTGCAAACTGGTGGACTCGGGTCGGTGACACAACACCAGCTTTGGCAAACTCAGAACGTCCATCTGGAGGTTTCAGACTAATGGCCTTCGACAGTCCAGGGCGAGGTTTGATTCGATGAGATCCACAAGGGATTGACGCTCGAGATTTTCCTAAGAGTTGTTTATCTGGCAAAGTACGTAGCTTGTGGTTACAAATGGCGGATAGTTTGCATCTGTTTTAAAGGGAGAAGCGTCCTTTCTTTTTATAGATCAATTTCCTCCAGTCAACATGTTGTGTCCTCGTTATCTATGCAGAGTCGTCTCAATATGCAAATAATGTCTGTTAAATCTCCGTCACAGCTGTAGGAAGAATGTATTGTCCGAAAGCTCGCATCTCTTTAAACAACCTTTATTTTAATACAATTATATATTTATTTATTTTATCACTTTAAAATTTAAGTATATATATACAGTTAAACTTGTCTATAGCGCCCGATTTTAAATACGTAGTACGATGCGATTTATATTAAAAGTGACCTGTCTATAGCACCCCCTCTCTATATCACCTCTCTATTTTGGTGAGTCCCAAGAGGGGGCGCTATAGACAGGTTTAACTGTCTATAATTCTTATATAATGTCTTGTCCTTCTCAACCTTTGGGTGAAACGGATGATTCATTCAGACCCAAAAGCTCTCAATATATATTTTTTTAAATTTGCGATAAGTCATTCAATTTATTTTGTGTCAACATGTATATCCTGAAATTGCTAATTTCTCAAATATATAATCTTATAACTATTTAAGAAAAATAGATATTATAATTAATTATCATAACTTTTAGTAAACATAATTTTCTTCTCTCTGCCACTATGGAGAGATGATCAATACTTGCACGTAAAACTTCCAACAAATCGCGACAACATTTGAAACGGCGGTCACAGGTTGTGACATTTTTACTTGAAACATTTATTTAGCGGGTTATCCCAGTATCGATGTGTGTGATATCTTATTGATTCTATTTTACAAGCTTTCGAGGCATCCCTTTATCAAACAAGGTTATAAGTGTGTATAAATAACAAGGAAATATAAAAAAATAAATTAGCGTTGATATATATATATATAGATGGAAATTTTTGCCGGGAGGAAAATGATCTAAAGAGACAAGGGTCGCCTCTTATATATATATATATATATAAGTAAGGATTTGCATTTTTAACTTACATATATCAATCTACAAAATCTAATTTCTTTCTATACCCTAGCACATATGTTCAATAAATTATTCTTCCATATCTCGATATCCTTTATATCTATAAAAATGAAATCCAAAATCGATGTTTGTTATCGCGTTGCGCAAAATCTACAGAATCAATCATTATGAAATTTCTCATGTAGGTAGCTGAAGATTTCTTTTAACATATAGGCTATTCAAAAAACTAAAAGGTCAATGTGCTTTTTTTAAATGCAAAACCAAAAAGTGTTAGTTCCAGCCTTTTACCGCTTGGCACAGCACTGATCGCGACGATAAATGAATTTGATTGGTTAATAATTTTACACGTAGTTTGTTTACACGATGAATGTTAGTAATATATAAACCGTCGAGAAATGAGTTTATTTACATATGTTAGTATGTTTCTCTAGATTTTGGGTTCATACACCTGTCTCTCTGCAGAAGATCAAGTTACCCATTACATAAGTTATTTAGATTTTATGTCCCTTAAATACCTCCGTTAGTTGAGAAGGATGTTGAGTTAGACAAATGCGGGAGATAGGTTCACACACAAAAATAACGATCAAAGATATTATTGGTTCACTGCAGATCTGGTATTCTATAGAAGATGGTTCAAACCATCAATTTAACTATAACGCAGTAATATCGGGTTGGTGCTAACCCTAATATCCCGGCTTTCCCAATATCTGGGAGAATTCAACGGTGACTTCGCCAGCCCATTACTCTCTCGCTAGGGGGATTCCGTAACCCTCAATTTGCATAAGTTGCGATCATAGAGTGAGTGTTCTATGTAATTATTTGTTCCCCAGGGGCAGTTTTCCAGCTCGCTGGGTGGGGCCAGCCGCCACATTGACTTTTTTGGTCTTTAAAAACTTTCCATTTGGTTGGTTGAAATCCCTGTCACGGAAACCTCACGCAACTTGGTAACTTGAGCCAAACCGAATCACAACATTAGTATATAAATCATTTTTATAATTTTTGTTGTGTGTAGTTGCTTTTTTCCTCTCTTTTAATTTAAATGCACTTTGATAGAAATTTTGCAGGGAGGATATTGGTATATATTTTATTTATTCATCAAGAATTTGGCCAATTCTGGAATAAGTCAACAATCAGTTGATATTTATTCCGTTGCTGTAAGTGTCCACACCGCATGTGGAAGGTACTTCGACTTTTGCTCTTACAAGTGTTCCATTTGGTTACTTGAACTCACTGATGGAGCCTGAACTTTCCCAAGAATCAGGTTGCATTTTAAGCAATTAAAAAAGAGTCCAATGCGGGGTTCGACCCGGGTTGTCGACAATCGACAGTTTATACCCCACACCCTTTTTTTACTTATTGTTATTTATAACACAAGAATTTCGGGAATGAGCCATGTTGGAATTTTGATTGGGAAACATGGTTTAACGTGACCTGTTCTAGTTTACTGTTGATGTATTTATTTTCTAAGACTTCTGCAACTGGTGAACTGAAGATAGAGAATGTTTCTTGAACATGTGTTCAATACATCTTTTGAGAAACATCCATTATCTAGCTGTATTTCTGTCTGTACAAACAATGCACCATATCCTAAGGGACTGTCCTCGAAGATTCTTCCAGGGAACACTTGGGGATATCCACCGGTGCACAGAGGAGGCCCTGGAGTGGATTCGTCACCTCGACATTCCACTCTAGAGAAACTTGCCAACATTGTTGTATTGTGCTGTAAAAAACAATATCATACGCAATATATATATTTCTGTCTGTCGGTGATACAGGATTTCAACCCAGAAAATGTCGGCAGTTGAGGCTTGGTTTCTGGATCGAATATCCATGACTTGAAAGAAGGAAGAATTCCAAATTTCCATGTTTCTATCTCGAATCCCAGGAGAGAGCCTCCAGTCCCCCAGCTATTGCCCTAAGCCCCGAGAAAGATGACCAAGCCGTTCGTCAAACGTCCAGCTAAGACCAAGAAAAAGCTCCAGCCACTGAATAACAGGAAAGGCGAAGGCCTCGTTTCCACCAGGCCCCTGCCGAGTACAAGGACCTCTACGCCACGGAGAGTTTGTTCTCCAGCCCCGTTTATTGACTTCGATAGAGAGGATCCTTTTCCTCGATCCGTTATAAGATTCCCATCCAGCTCTATCTCGAATCTCTTCGGAGTTAGACACCAAAACCAATCAATCACACAGATGTATCAGAGGTGTAATGCGCGGACTTCCCCGCCTCAGCTGTTTTCAAAACTACCCCATTTATGATGCAAGTAGTTTGTGTCAACCAACACAGTTTCTGGAGTTACCTCGGAGTTACACATGCGACAAACTATCAAAGTTCATAAATATTAATCTATCTAAATAATTGGTTTACTTTTAAACCGTAAATATTTGATGTTATTAATTTATTTTGTTTATATTTATTTGTATCAGGATATACATTTTTAATTTAAATAAAACTATCAATAAAACTGAACACATAAAAAAAATCAATTTATTTTTTAAGAGTATATTTAAGTAATTGTGTGTAAAAAGAGATATATTAGAATAAAGGTGAAAGGAGATATTGGCCAATATAATCAGTGTCCCATGTTATGGCAGCAAGAATTAATAAGCAGAAATAGAGGTTGAATGAATATAAATGGTGTGCTAAATATTAAATGGTGTGTGATATTAAATGAAATATAAATAATAAACATGAATCTGTGAGTTAAGTGATATTGTCATTCTAATATAATATATAATCCTCCCTTATATAATATCCCCTGATTGAAAATATTCCATCCAGGGAAGTGTGTCTTGCAAAAATATAATTTAATTGACTCTGAGCTTTCGGAACTTGGAGCCCTTTTACCGGAGTAAGGTTAACACCGCAGCGACTATAATGAAACTTTTTCTAACATGATTTTTTTTCTTTTACAAATAAAGAGTTTTCCGCTGCCCTTAGCGCAATAATAATAAGTAATTAAGAAAAAAATAGTTTTATAAAAAAAGCTTTTATTAAATGCATTACAAAGGAGAAAATAAATATTCCAGTCTACGGCATTGAACAATTTGATGTATTTGAGTAAAATGTTCACTTAATTTACTTACTACTGTAATAATAAAACATATTAGGAGAGAGATGACCTGGCTCATCGGGGGTGAACCCTCCCAGCGGTCTCGCCAGTTTAATGTACCGCTATTGCGTACTATTGAATTAGGTTATTCTGCCTGTATATTGTTCACTTGAAAGGGAGTATTGGTTAACGAGTATGTGGACATAAAGCCTAGAGGATATATAAATATATAATACACTATAATACAATGCGGCCTGTGATTGTAAACGACATTTGAAGTTACACCGCGTGAGTTTCTTTTCAATGAAAAATCAAAATTTATTTCAAGGAGAAATATTGACTATTTCCAACCCTTTGGATGAGGTATGAGGAGGTGAACCTAGGGTAGCCTAGTGGACATGGCATCTGCCCGGTAAGCGGAACATTGTGGGTTCGGTTCCCATCCCTGGACAGTTTTATTTTTCCGTTCATTATTACTCTTCATGGTTCACCTTCTCATACCTCATCCAAAGGGTTGGAAATGTCAATATTTCTCCTTGAAATGAATTTTGATTTTTCATTGAAAATAAACTCACGCGGTGTAACTTCAAATGTCGTTTACAATATAAATATATATTTTCAAAATTTTTGAGTTTATATATTTCTTATTCACCCCCTCATTTCGATCCAACAAGGTACAAATACATCTAAAAATATGAGCAAATAATAAACAAATTGATAAATATAAGAAATGAAAACACGGATGTTTCTTTCACACATAAAACAAACTTCTACTATCCTTACTGCGATAAACAAATATTGGGAGTGCTTGGCTCATCAGTGATCAACCCTCCCAGCAGTTTCGCCAATTAAATCTACCAGACCGCTTCTTAGATCTCTAATACTGTATTGGACAATTCTACTTATATACATGCTACACTGAAGGGTGGAATCTCGGAAATGGTATTCAAACAAACTATGGATATAAGGTTTTAGGACAGTAGAATTACATATACATATTTATTAAGAATGGCATATCCTGACCAAGAGCACATTTGCTTTACAGAAGGCAGAGCGCCATCTGGTGGAACAGAAATCGTGGATGGCTTTTCTTGATTTATCAAGAAATTGGGTTGGCCAAATATCAGGGAACAGGCTAAATCAATGTTTAGTTGATTTCTGTTCCACCAGATGGCGCTCTGCCTTCTGTAAAGCACATGTGCTCTTGATCAGGATATGCCATTCTTAATATTGATTTCAACACCTGATCCGAGCTCTTTTCTCATCGCAGTAAAGACAGTAGAAGTTTGTGATTTATGTATAAAAGAAACCTTCGTGCTTTAATGATTTCATTTCTTATGAATAGATGGTGCTTTTGGCTTATAATTAAATTGTAAAATATCGAATTATGCCGTGAAATTACTCTAAACGGATGAACAGTGAGAGCTCTGTGTCCACATGTGGGAATCCTCCAATTCTGGCATTGGAAAGAACATAGAGGAACAGCCGTCCATAGAAACGACCGTAGAAGAACAAGTGGACATAATGAGAAAGAAGGAAATTTCTCTGATGGTACATAGCCTGAAATTCCTCCATTCATCCCCATGTTGCCCAATCCATTAAGGCCTATTGAACCACCGCTGTTGATTTTAAACTGACATTCATTAAATCACTGAAAAAGAAAATAAATTCCTTATCTCAATCAATGGCAGAGAATGGATTGGCAACCCTGTGACGACGGGTAATAGATTAAACTATTTATTCAGTGTTGTCAGATACTTTTTCAACTATTTGTATTTATTCTCTGCTGCGCTCACTGACAGCTAGAATATATTCTCCCAAATATCTTTTTACCGTATATATGCCGCGGAATATATTCATGAATAAAATTCTATAAATATTTATCAATGATGTGATAAAAGGGGCTTGAAGGAAATATCATCGCGTAAAAATCATAGAATCTAATTTAAATATTCCTTAAAATAATTTTATTTTCCTTCTTTTTATTATTTCTTTTCATTCTTCCTATTAAATACATATATATCTTCAGTTACATTATTAGAAGAATGTGTTGTACAGGCCATATTCGGTAGAGGTTTCAGACTGCACCACATGTCTACACAAGTAGAAAGCACGTTTACAAGATGACCTAGTTTCCGTTTGGTAACTTGCACTCACTGCTGGGGTTGGACTTGTGCAGGAACCGAATGTCCGTTAGAGAAGAAAACATCTTTCGTCGATACTCTAAAACTCTAAATATAAAATTTGCCTCATAGAACCAAGTAAGTCTCACAAACAAACCTCAGAGAAACTCCGCAAAGATCCTATTTGATACCATGATATATCAAAACATGATGTTTGGTTTCTTTCCTTTTTCGACTTCAGGACGTGTGTTTGTAAGACCATATGTCCGAATAAAAGGCTTGTTGTTTGTATATCAAAATAAGATCTATATTATAGCGCCACCGCCGCCGGATGGTCAAATGAGCGCGCTGGTCGGTAAGGATCTCTCTTCGATTGTTCTTTATTTACCTTCGTGTATAGAGAGGACAAAGCAAGTAACGTCATCCAACAACAACAGGGACTTCAGTGCCGGCTGTCAGCTGGTCTTCTTCCTTGCCGACTGGTCCGTTCGCCCTCTCAGCTATCCATGGCGTCCCCACGGCTTTGTCGAAGCTTTCTCGTCCTAATAATATTGTAACAAAGTATTTAGTAATTTTTATTAACAGAGTGGTCATTTTTATGTTTATATTTTGCTACTCTGTAAATTTCCCTCGTGACTTATCTTTTGTTTGTCATTAATAGTTTGTCCTTGCCTGAAATAAATTGTTGTCTCCTCCTGAAGTTTTTATCTTACCTAATTTTCCACGTGGCAATATTATTGCCCTCAAGTGTGTAGCTTTGAGAGCAAAATTTGAAAGGAATATTGTGTTAAATCTCGTGTAAAGATTATTTTTCTTACTACAACCGAATCCCTGTGTATTTCCCAATGTTTCCACAAACTTTGTTTAAACGGTGTGTTTTTTGAAGTTCGGAAATATAGAGAAGAAGTAAAACAGTGTAAGAAATTTATGATGTAAAATAAATACCGTAAAAAAATAAATCCGATGAGGTAATTGTGTAGCTGCAGAAGTAAAAGATTTTGACATTGATGTGTCGTTGGTGTGTGGAATTGATTGATTAGTCCGGACGACTTGGAGAAATCACTGGTTGATTGGAAACATGTCCAGTGGGATAATTACACCACATAACATATGGATGAAATAAATTGATTTGTTTAGTGTGTTTTTATACTGCCTGAGCGGGAGAAACAAAATCTATGTAAATAGGTGAACTAGGTTTTTTGTGTAAATATTGGTTCCATTAGCAGCGCCAACGGGACTTTAGCGCGAGACATGGAGGACCAGTAGTCAAACAACAAAATCCGATACAGTCAAAGTTCAACAATGAACAAAATCCGATACAGTCAAAGTTCAACAATGAACAAAATCCAACACAACCGTAGGCCAAACAACAATGAACAAAACCCAATAAAACTAAAGGCCAAACAACAATGTACAAAATCTAACACAACCAAAGGCCAAACAACAATGAATAAAACACATGACAACCAAGGAAAAACAACAATAAAAAACCAACGCAACCAAGGATCAAACATAACAATGAGCAAAACCCCCAACAACAACAACGGTCAAAACCCATCACAACAATAGACAAAACCCAACACAACAACGGTCAAAACCCATCACAACAATAGACAAAACCCAACACAACCCAAGAACCTAACAACGGTCAAAACCCATCACAACAATAGACAAAACCCAAACAACGGCCAAAACTCATCACAACAATAGAAAAAACCCCAAACAACGGTCAAAACCCAACACAACAATCGGCAAAACATAACAACGGTCAAAACCCAACACAACAATACACAAAACACAACAACGGTCAAAACCCATCACAACAATAGACAAAACCCAACACAATAATAGACAAACCCAACACAACAATAGACAAAACACAACAACGTTCAAAACCCAAACAACGGTCAAAACCCAACACAACAATAAACACAATACAACAATAGACACAACCCAACAACCCAGCGTTAGAGCGAGAGGTCGGGGCCAATGATAGATGACGTCAATTCGGCGGTGGAATATGACACCGGTCCGATAAATGGGAACAAATGGAGCCGTGGACTACAACGGAACAGTTTGCCAATTTGTTTCCCTGAATTCTGGTAATTGGGTACAGAAAGATGAGCCAGTTAATCATCAATTAGCGTAGCTGACCAATGTCTACGGTGGTCCACACATATTGTTGCCACAGCGTTGTACCGGGAGTGTGGTTTGCTCTCCTTGTCTCTGGAAATATGGAAATATGATTATTTGTGATATTTTTTGTGTCATCATGATAGAAAAATTAGTCTTAATATAAGATATTCTCTATTTATTATTATTATTTTTTTTTTTAAATCTTATTTTCGGTTATAAGTTTTACAATACTGTCGGAATGTATATATACTAATTGTTGATTTTTAATTATTACAGAAATGAAAAATAAAAATCGACGAGAATAGTTGATATTTATTCCGATAGATGGCGCAAGCCATCAGCAACTTTTAGTTGCACGATCAGAAGATGTTTTTTTTTTTTCTTAATTTATCTACCTGATCCAGTACAATTTCACTTTTTTACTATTTTTCACATAATACTTAAGTATTTGTGCATTAAAAAACGTATAATCAGTTCTGGCCCGGCGCCTATACTTTCCCCGGCTGCTTGGAGAGCCACGATCTCACCGTAACACGGAATCTAAGCAAAAGAACAAGTCGCTGAAGTTTTTCTGGAAGATGTTTTGGATCTCAATTCTTTAAAAAGCATGTGTAGGGCGTTAGCCCGGGGGCGTTACAGATCTATTACACAAAACAACAAAAATATATATATGTATGTATAAACGCAGAATCTTATAATTGGAAATGAAGAATAACTAATTATTTTCAATATATTCCCCCAATAATTATCTCCATCAATAGGCTCGCTAAATCTCATTACCTACATTTATTTATTCTCTGGTGGAGACATCTTTGTCTGACATATTGAGATACGGAGGCTGTTCCATTGGAACATCTATCGCCTGTGGGTCTGAAACACTCAAGCCATACAACTTGCTTTAACAACATCGTCTGTCAACAGGTACTTGGGGAACTACCATTGTATGGTGTTTACATTACATAACATATTTACATATATTACATACCTACTCTATGCCACGTTCATACACAAACATATTTACAAACAATCATACATACAGATTGAATATATGTCCTATTTACACATGCATCCATACACGTCTAACATATTTACATATTACACTAGCGGATGTACCTGGCTTCGCCCAGGTTTTTCTCGAGGGAATGTTTGTAGTCTAGTAATAAGAAAATATACTACACCTAAAAACTATCAGAGAAAAGAGAAACCACGGAAGGTGAACAGAAAAATGCTTACAATGGATGTTATGTTTACGATATCAAGTTAAATAAAAACAAAGATAAAATTTGCATATGTTGGTCACTATAAATTTGTATATTTGTTAGGCGAAATTAGAAACATGATAAAACAATTGGGTATTTAAAAACAAATGTAGAAATAAAAGTTGAAGTATAATAAACAATGTTAAAGATTAGTTTTAATTATTAATCAAGATTGTGTGTGAATATGTGAGAAAGTTGTAATATCGTTGTTGTTTTCTTGGCCACTGTTTTACATATGGTGTTATCTTAAAATTGCTTGTTCTGAATAATTTATAGATTGAGATTATTAGCTAGTATGTAAAAAAATTAACTCTGTTGATTTTTTTTTGTATTTAATCGATAACAGCGAAGTTACGCATGTTAGTGTTAGGAAATATATTTTGATGTTAAGCAAAACCTGCTCCATCTCGTTTTACATAAATGTTGAAAATTTGGTTGAAATTGATGCATTGTAACGAAAGTTTTTAGTGATGTCCACTTATGAAATTTCCATTTTATTAATATAGATTCACAAATTTTCCCATTTTAACCGTATAGGTGTAGCCATAAAATATTCGTAAATACGCTATTTCTATGTAAGACTCTTCTCCCATTTCTGAAAATTACAATATATAAAAAAGTCAAAACTTTCTCTGGGAAATATAGCAGAAGAAAAAAGGCAGTGGCGTGGAATTTGCCAAAAGTGAATAATTCCTACATAATCCACCAATAATAATCTGCTCGAGGTGTATTTGTTTGTTAACTCGGGGATAAAATAAATTGTGTCGTCTGCGGTCTTTTTATTGAATTGACTTCTCGTCGTCTGTTTGATTTCTATCGATCGCGAAGATTAATTTTGTTCGTCTGCTTGTCTAACGGCTGTTGTTTATTCACAAGTCAGTTGGACAGCTTCCAAGATGGCGCCTGACACAACAGACGATTATTGAATTCTTCTGGTAGTCTGTAACTATTACATTTTGTTTGTTGTTTTATATATATTTATTTGTTATTTTATATCGGAAAAATAGTGAATAATCTATATATCTCAATTTATATATAAATTTAAAATATTTATTTATTCCTAATTTGTTTATAACAATTATCTATAATTATTTATTTATAATGGGATGATATTCAGGTGGCCCAAATGTTTGATGAGAATATTGTTGTTGTCATTGTTCAACATTTGGTGGTTATATGGACAAATATTTTCTCCAATCTGGTCTGTTAGTGACTCACGGCTCATCAAGTGACGGTAGCTTTCTTGAGCAGCCAGCTCATTGGAGGTCTTCCTTCTTCGATTTTGCCAAAATTCCAAACCCTTTGTTCTCATGATATGTCTGAAGTAATTCAGTCATATTTACATATTTGGGATTCTAGGGATCTACCAGGATTTAATTTCACAATGATTGAAATAATTGTTCTTTTTATGCCCATTCCACTTTGAATAGCTATCTGCATATCCACATTTCAAAAACATCTTGTATTATTATTTTTTATTTCATTTCCGCATATACCGGAATATAAATGAAGGGAACGCTTATTTCTGAAGTAAACATTGATCCAATATTGAAACATCGTGAGTAGCCAATGACGTAAGCGTTCCTGGACGACTCTTCCACCACCACCAGTAGCTTCAATCACTCTACTGGATGGTACCAACGTCAGACCAATATAACTGCAGCCAGCTCCTGTTACAACTTCACACAACCCTGACGACGTCACAATGTCTAACTTATGTTCTAGTAAAATTATAATCTTGGTTATTTAAAGTTGAACTATGATAGTTAAAGAGACAAGGGTCGCCTCTCCTGTCAAAATAGACGTCAATAAATGGCGTCTGGTTTGACGTCTATTTTGACGGGAAAGGTGACCCTTGTCTCTTTAGATCAATATCCTCCCGGCAAAATTTCCATCTATATGATAGTTAAATCGTCGTTAAAATGAATTGAAAGAAGCGGCAGTGGTGTTGTATGAAGAAGAGTAAAACGGGTGTGATAATCGTGGAGGTTAACGTATGGATCCTACGGCAGGAAGAGTGTGGTCGACCACTGGGACGGTCACGCCCCACTGGAGCCTACTCACCCCCAGTGTTTACCCAGGCGGCGAGTGTTTCAATGACAGTGCAACCACACAGGATAGAGAAACTTGCAATCTGTACACATCTAGTTTTCTGACCTACTGGAGAACACAGGATAGAGAAACATGCAATTTGTACCCATATTGTTCCTTAACTCCACCTTTGCCGGTCCCAACTCCAGAGGCAAAAGTAGTGGAGGGCATTAGCAAGTTCGCTAAAACACTTGCGTCCATCTGGGCCGACTTTAAAAGCTCCAGGAACACAGAATGTCTGTACTCCAGGTTAGGAGCAGCTGTACATGGCCTCATGTCAGAGGCGGCCATTCTATATTGGAGCTCCCAGTCTTACCATCTCCTGTCAGACTTTATGTGACAAAAACAACGTCTATTCAAAGTGAAGAAAGATTTTCAGCTTTACAGAGTCAAGTGAGATGAGGAAAACAAGCGGAAAGGGGAAAAACAAGCCAATCCTATCCAGAACATGTAATTCCTTTATTTTTACTTCTCCTTTTTTTTCTAAAAGTAGAAAACAGAGCTCCCTCCGCGTAGAAAGGCCTACACAAATATTTACAAAAATATGTTTTTAAAATCCTTTAAGTGCTTCTCTTGTTCCCATTCCAAAGTTTCAATGGAAACTTTTTATGTCGTCATTACTGTACACGATGTGGTGGATAAATACAAAATAATGTTAGTATTTTAATGTCCCTTATTGTATATAGCGTAAATATAAATTTATTGAAAACTTTTTGATCTTTGTATGAAAAAAGTAACAAAAATAGAAAAAATAGGCATATATTGACTGCTCAGATGTGCGTTTCTTTTTTGTCATTTTTTTTTTTCACATGAATAGCGTATTTACGCAAATTTGTGCTTAAATACCCATTTCTTGATTTTTTTGTCGTTGAGGTACAGCCTGCATTACTCTGACGAGGGCCAACAGCCCGAAACGCGTACGTGGTTGGATTTTCTTGATTTATCGAGAAATGGGCTGACCAAATATTATGGAATAATTTATAACAACGTTTAGTTTATTTTTATTCCATTAGATGGCTCTCTACCTGACACAGTCTCTGATGAGAGAAGACCTCCAGAAGAGACCGTGTGCTATGGGATGTATTACATAAAACTAAATAAATCAAGAAGGAAAGGTCCTATATAGCCTCCACTGACTATACAAACTGTTACAGAATGTCGTTATTTAAAAAAGCGAACAGCGCTGCTACACCACAAGTCGGAGCGAGCGATACAAATCCCAATTTAAACTTTTTTAAAATCTTCTAATGGCGCCGCCAATTTAAAACAAGATTTTTCTACGTTGAAATTTTGTCCTAATTGTGTCGTGGGACGTCGGGGAGTCTGATAGCTTTAACCCCAGGACTCTATCTCTTACTGGTCAGTCTTACAGCTGTTTTTTTTTCTTTTTTGTATCGTCCTACACATTCTGAAAATATCTATGTAAATAAAGGTAGCCTCTGCCGTCAAAATAGACGCCGAAACTAAGCGCCATCAATTGACCACCTTGGCACACTAGCAAGTCGGTGACAGAGCCACAACAACCACAATGGGTGTTCTGGAGTCTATTTTGACAGGTGTGGCGCCCTTTATTTCACATAGATATTTCAATATTATCTTCCCGGCAAATTTTCCATTTATAAAAAGACCTTCGAACTTCAGTTTTAAGATACTGCGGTCATATCATCCAGAGAAATGTGAATTCGCATTACGATTTGAAAGAGAACGCGGGAGGAGAAGGCACGCTGCTGCTTTTTTTTTTTTTTTAAGTGGAATTCTCTCTCTCCATCACCGCGGGATTATTTATCAAGATATCGGCATGTTGGATATTAGAATGGTGTACCGCCGCCATCTGTCAGACAGAACAGATGGACACATGTGGTCGATATTTTACAGGCCCGAGTGAGTTTCTGCGGCACTCCTCATTGGACCAGTCCACGAGATCCTATTTACATATATTTCTACTGTTCTCGACGCTTATGTAGATAATTTGCTTAAATACCAATATTCCGCCCCGCAGTGTCGGATATATAAGCAGAATCGTCCAATACAATAGTAGAACTCAGAGAAGCGCGGTATGGTAGATTAAACTGGCGAAACCGCTGGGAGGGTTCATCACTGATGGGCCAGGACTTCCAATATTTTTTTTTTTGATCGCAGTAAAGCCTGTAGAAGTTGTGTTTTATTTTAAAAGTAAAAATTCGCGTTTCAAAAGGTTTTATTTACAACAACAACAAAAAAGCCTTTATTTAGGGTCACTGACCCTATACAGGATTCACCAGAGGTATGCATAAGAACAAAGCAGTGAGACAAAGGAAATAACGATATATACAGAGTAAAAAGAAAAAGAAAAAAAAAAGAGGGAAGCAAGAAATCGACACAAAAAGAGTAGCAGTAAGAAAGTGAGGAGTGAGTATCACTTGGCCTTCTTCTGAGATATGGACTTGTGGAAACCATAAAACGCCGTAGCAATATACTTATTCTGGGTCATATTGTCAATTATTGATGGAAGTGAAGCACAGAGTTGCCCAGTTTTGAGCATAAGGGTTCTTCTTTCTTCTTTCAGAGCAGAGCAATCAAAAATATAGTGGGTGATTTCATTTTTTAGTTTTGAATTACAGAAGGTACAAGTCGGGTCCTCACCGCAGAGCATCTTGGTGTGGTTTTCTCTAAAAAAAACTTGAAAGTATTCTAACTTGTGCGAGTAGTCTTACAACCGGGAAAGGAAAATCCCCTAAAAGGTATCCCTCCGTCATGAAAGATATGTGAATGTCTTTGTAGTGAGAGTATAGCTTAGATTTATCCATTCTTGTAAGGTCGTTTTGTATAGATTGGTCTGCCGCTGTTTTTAAGAGCCCTGTAATCGCGCTCCTCAGCGTTTCATGGTCATTACAGGAAACAAGTGCAGGGAATCAATTATTGTTAAGCAGATTGGTGAGCTTTTTAATGAAACCGATGGGTGTGCCCGAAGCATTAGACAGTTCCCGTGTTCTATTAAAACATATACGTGGCAATCTGTCACTGCTCATATTTAACACCCGCAGCCAATACTTCAGGGTTAATTTTAAGGCTGTTACACTCAATGAGATACGACCGGTTTCTAATCTGATTAGGTAACCTGGAGTGTATCTGGGCAGATTCAGGAACCTACGGATAAATATGTCATGTATATTGTCCAGTAAGTCTTTATGCTCTGTTGCCCACAATGGAGCGGCATACATCAGGACAGCTCTCACAATTGTATCAAAGAGTTTGATTGATAAATTTATTGACTTTGCTTTTGATTTTATTAATATTGGGTGTGTGGCGTTAATTGCTGTAAGTGCTTTTCCTTTAAAGTAATTTGCCGGGTGAGTAGTTGTTATTGTTGGTGTCAGAGGGAATCCCAAGTATGTATATCTTGAAGTTATTGTTATGGGTTTATCATTCCAGAACCATCTATCCTTATTTGAGGGTTTACCTCCATTACGGAACACCATAATCTTTGCCTTGGACTCATTTAGTGTCATTAAGTTCTCATCGAGATATTCTTTCAGTATTTTGATCTTCTTTTGGAGGTTCATCCTGGACTCACCTATAACACTGGTCAACAAGATTTTTGCACAAGAGAACCTGATTATGTTTCTAGTGTAACTTTTCATGCTGAACTCAAAAATCTAATCAGAAATTTCACATCACGTATGGTTTTTGCGTGACGGTCTTTTTTTTAGTATTGGGATAAATACAGTAAAAATTGCAAACAATGTCACGTAACTGGTTTATCAAAAAATATTTTTCTTTGTCCACAAAGAAATAGCATCTTATCTACATGTCCTGAATCCAAATATACCATTAGTTTTTTTCTATTACGCAATATTTCTGAGATACACCTACTTGAAATTTGGAAATCTTGTTAATATATAGGCATATATGAACGAAACATTTATTTATTGAAAAGCAGTGACAGTGGATTTTCTTCTATACTTTGCTTGTGGTAGATCCCTCTTGAGTGTCCAGCAGTAGTCGGCATGCATAACGGGACTCCATTTACCTTGGTACCGCTTCTCCATGCTTGATATATCTTGATGAAACCTCTCACCATGCTCATCGCTAACTGCGCCAAGATTGTCTGGAAAGAAATCTAGATGTGAATGCAGGAAATGGATCTTGAGGGACATGTTACATCCCAGTGCCTTGTAGGAAAGCAACAGATCATTTACTATGTCTCGGTAATTTTCAACCTTGACACTTCCTAAGAAGTTTTTGCAAACGTTTCTAAAGGAATTTCATGCTGCTGCTTCAACTTCATTCAAACTATTTTTAAAATTTCCATCCTGCTGCAATTCTCGAATCTGAGGTCCAACGAAAATGCCTTCTTTAATCTTCGCTTCACTTATACTAGAATTTTTTTGTTTTAGGTAGGCAAATCCACTGGCATTTCGATCCATTGCCTTGACAAAGTTCTTCATTAATCCCAGTTTAATATGTAATGATGGTAAGTAAATATTTTCTGAATCGATCAGGGGTAGATTTGCAATATTTTTATATCCTGGAGTAAAGATTTTACGGTTTTGCCAGATTTTTTTAATGTAATGCCTTTCCCTATCTCTGCTATCCCACTCACATAGAAAACAACAAAATTTTGTATATCCAAGCTGTAATCCACGCAAGAGAGCAACGACTTTCAAATCGCTGCATATTTTCCAACCGTATCTTTCGTAATCTATCTTTTTCAAAAGCAGTTTCATGTTTTCGTAAGTCTCTTTCATGTTGGATGCATGTATTTATCCCAATACTAAAAAAAGGCCGTCAGGCAAAAACCATGGGTGATGGGAAATTTCTGATTAGATTTTTGAGTTCAGCATGAAAAGTTACACTAGAAACACCATCAGGTTCTCTTGTGCAAAAAATAAAGTTTTTTTTGTAGACCTGTGTAATTGCTATATCGTCGGCGTACAGCAATAAATGGATATCTCCAAATTCTGGCAAATTTACACTCGGCAGGTCTGAGTTATTATAAATTTCGATTAAGTCCGTGATAAATAATATAAATAGCAGTGGGGAAAGTGGTTTTATTTACTAACCATAAATATCATAGTTTCATGGAAACAAGAGGTAAAGGATGGCATCAGAGAGAATCAGCAGAGGCCATCTTATATAATATTCTGTAAAAAGAATGGAGAGAGAGTTGTTGATACAGAAATCAATATTAAGAGAAGGTTGTGTATAAACAATCCAAGATTGCGGGAGTATTAATGTACCGAAAGGTGCACCTCTCCCTTTGAAAAATGCCTTGAAACAACGCATTATTTATCATATTGCCACGTGGAAAATTAGGGAAGGCCAACTTCAGGATGAGACAGCAATTTATTTAAGACAAGAACAAACTATGAATGGTAAACAAAAGCTAAGCCACGAGGGAAATTTACAGAGTAACAAAATATAAACATAAAAATGACCACTCTGTTAATAAAAATGATAAAATTAATAAATACTTTGTTACAATATTAATGTGTTAACGTGATACTCCTGTTGAAGGACTGACAAGTCCGAAAGCTTGAAAATGAAAAGTTGAACAAGAAACTTAGCTCTGGAAGCTTTATTTATTTTATAATACAACCCGACATCTCATTGAATGAAACCCAAATATTTATTTTCTCACAAAATATATTTTTTTCTGTAAATATCACAATCCATAAGATTTAACATTTAAATAAAAACTGCACATTTTCGGATATAAAAATAAAAACTGGGTTTTTATTGGGTGTTATTTCGTCGATCAGAACATTGGTCTTTTCCAAAGCTCCTGAAATATCTTGTGTAAACTTAGATCTCAACTAACTTGTTTGAATTGAAAACCTTTTCTTCCACAAACTTTATACAAAAGATGACGTTCTGCTAATTGGAATTCTACCTAATTGGTTTCAAATAATTACTGGGAGGGTGTGGAATAAACCGTCGACCGCCATGACATAGGATCGAATCCCGCATTGGGCACTTTTTTTTTTTTCTGAAGGAAAAAAAAAGCTTCAATGGTCTTCTATTCTTGTGGAAATTCAACCCACCAGTGAGTGCAAGTAGCCAAACGGGGCTCTGGCACATTTGTAAGTGCAAATGTTGAACTGATTTCCACATGGGTAGATGTACACGCTTGTTCGGCGGTACATATACTAAAATTGGAACGATACAGAGAAGATTAGCATGGCCCCTGCGCAAGGATGACACGCAAAATCGTGAAGCGTTCCATACATGGGTAGAAGTGATCATCACTCACACAGCTCATCTAGTGACGGTAGCTTTCTTGACCCCTTTCAGCCAGCTCTTCCTTCAATTTGTTTCTAACATCTTTTATAATCCATTTGTTCTCATTCTGTGTCCGATGTAGGTCCGTCTTTGTTTACATATCTGGGGATCTGCCTGGATTAATTTCAATCATGGTTAAAATATCGCCACTCAGATATTAAATCAAAACTCATCCAAAATGAAAGAAAGGTTGAAACATCACCTAATAATTGTTTTCTGAAAGTCCACTGTGTATTCGCGGACATTTTATTTAGGGAGGCTACATATACCTATGGTATATCATTTATCTTTTAAAATCTATTATAAAGAAAGAGCGTCATATATTTTACTTAAAAATTAAAACACTTTAAATATTCCAAAATATATATAATCCCTTTGAGAGATTCATTTAGGGAAAGTTTCCTGCAATAAAGAAAACATTGGAGTAATTCAAGCTTTTGGGCCTTTCTACGGGTGTTGACGCCAGTGGGAGGTCCGAAAGTTTGATTGAATGATTTTTTGTAAGAAACTTTCCCTGGATGAATTTTTCATTTCAAAAGAAATTTTAACTATATATATATTAAATCACCTCAAATATTATATACACTCATGGTCACAAAACTTAAGAAATTGAAAGTCTTTGAAGTCGCTGGTCGTCTGTTTTTTTTTTTTTTTAAGGAGACAGAGGCTGTTCCCACTTGGTTTGCTCGTGTGTCTTCAATAAAGGTTACTGTAATATCTTTCGGAGTTATTATCTGAATCCCGATATACATGCTAAAAGGTACAACTTCCTTAAGTTTTGTACATGAGTGTATATATGTGTCTTCAATAAAGGTCACTGTAATATCTTTCAGAGTTATTGTCTGAATCCCGATATACATGGTAAAAGATACAACTTCCTTAAGTTTTGTACATGAGTGTATATATGTGTCTTCAATAAAGGTCACTGTAATATCTTTCAGAGTTATTATCTGAATCCCGATATACATGCTAAAAGGTACAACTTCCTTAAGTTTTGTACATGAGTGTATATATGTGTCTTCAATAAAGGTCACTGTAATATCTTTCAGAGTTATTGTCTGAATCCCGATATACATGGTAAAAGGTACAACTTCCTTAAGTTTTGTACATGAGTGTATATATGTGTCTTCAATAAAGGTCACTGTAATATCTTTCAGAGTTATTGTCTGAATCCCGATATACATGGTAAAAGGTACAACTTCCTTAAGTTTTGTACATGAGTGTATATATGTGTCTTCAATAAAGGTCACTGTAATATCTTTCAGAGTTATTGTCTGAATCCCGATATACATGCTAAAAGGTACAACTTCCTTAAGTTTTGTACATGAGTGTATATATTCCAAAATATAGGCCAAATACTCTTTCTGGATTAATAAAGAAGAGCTAACCACGTCAGGCTCTACCTCAACGACCACAATACCTGGTGCTGAAGACTTCCCTAAACGTTCAAGGAATGGATATTTAAGGTTATATAAGTGACACAAAGCTAAACGACAAAATATAGTGTAAAATTGTACTGGGGGAATTAAGTGGGTGAAAGGCAATTCGTGCAGATAAAATATGTCATATATCATATTTGTTTTGAAACCCTATATAACTGTGTGACAACTAAATAAATGTACAGAGATAATAAATAACGCGCATTATAACCAGATAGCTTTTCACAGCCAATTATCTGAGCCTGCTTTATTATTTTTGCTATAATCCGTGCGCCATCTTGGAATTAAAATAAAAAGAGGTAAATTATTAGGGAAGATGACTCCCGTTTATAATCCAAATATTTATTTTCCTTTCTCCAGCGTCATTTAAACCGTCAATGTTGTTTTTATAAGAATTGGATTTTTTTTTAATTAGCGCCTCGGTGATTTTTGGGTCAAAATGTAAAAAATAATATTCGCAGATAAATCCGCTCCCCGGTCTAACGAGGTGTAACAAAAATAAGACTAATTAATCTAAAATTGGATTAAAAAGGCTTACGAAAGATTTTTTTAAAAGGGGGATATATTTGAGATGATTTTTATTGATTTTAAAATTTGTTCATAGAGAAGACTGCGCTGTTAAGCAACAGTTTCTCTAGATTATTGATTATGCTATTGTTTATTGATTGGACGCTGTCAAATTCAGCACTGCTGTAGGAGTTTCTTCTTTCACTCAAGTTCCTCGTTTGTTCTCCCATAAGATGCCTCCAGCATGTAGAAAAACCTAAAGTACATTTCTCCAGAATTTAAGAAAATAACGCACCCATCTCTATATACGAAATGAAACTGTTAAGCACGGATTTTTCTTTATCTAATAAAACAAACTTCCTGCTGTCCTTTCTGCGGAGAGGGTTGGCTCATCAGTGGTGAACCCTCCCAGCGGTATCGCCAGTCTAATCTACCAGACCTCTTCTTTGAGTTCTACGATTGTATTGGGCGATTCTACTGGTATATCAGACAATGTAGGGGGATATGTCAAATATAAGAATTGAGTTTTAAAAAGTGGTATGGTAGATTAAACTGGCGAAACCGCTGGGAGGGTTCACCACTGATGAGCCAGTCCCTCCCAATAGTTTACATCGCAGTAAGGACAGTAAAAATGTTGTTTTATTTGATAAAGAAAATTTTGTGCGTGATAGTTTTGTTCCGTCTGTATATTGTGTGTTGGGATATCCCATGTATCTACCTCCCGTGACTCCAGTTATCTGGAACTCCGAAATCCAATTTACCTAAATTTCAGATATTCGAATCGTAAAAGGATTTTTGTCATTTTTGGGAATGGAATTTGTGTGTTTTTCAAATGATTAATTTGGTGAACCCTTCCAGTTGACCCCACCATACAAGAAGGTTGTAAAAGTAGAGGTAAACATCCAAGCTGTGCTCAGGGCTTGTCCTTCCTCGCCCTCATCGTGCTGGGCGGACGGCTGTTCTCCACGGACCGGGAGCTGGCTTTCCTGCGCTCCGTCCTGGCTCAGTGGTTGCCCTCGGCGGACAACCCTCCGGGTGCTCGGGCCGCAGGGACGGAGGTGGTGCCTGGCACCCAGGTGCGCGTCTCCCCGTCGGAGCCTGCGAGGGTCCTGCTGCACGTAGCGGGACTGCGGCAGGAGCTCCAGGCGTACATCCGTGAGTAGCTTGAATATCTATTGGACACCTGCGGTCTCATTACACTCAGTTAGTATACATGGTACAGCCAATCCTAGTGGATATATATATGTGTTATATTAACATATTATTTTATTTAAAATTATATTTCATAGATTCAAATATTCTGCTAAATCGACAACCAGAGGTCACGCTTCTCCTATAAAAACTCATTGTTGTTGTTTCCCGATGGCTGGCTCAAACCTTTTGTACATTATGTAAATAAGTTTTTCATTTTCTTACGCCTTAAGCCAGGCTTACTTTTATCAAATTATGTTTTTTATATAGCTCAATTAAAGCAATTACTGACCAAGGCCATTTTATATTATTATAGTTTCAAGATTTTAACCACGACTGCATTACCATAGCATAATCCTCAAGATAATCAAATAGCTACAGAAATCTCTTTTTATATAAATATAGTTTGGCCTGTAGTACTCGGGAGTAATCTTGACTATAAATGCTCTTATATCTCCAAGATTCAAAAACATTTTGTTAACTTATCCCAAATACACACGGTATAGGTAGGAGATGCTGCGCCACATGTCTAAACATGTTGAACCAAGTTTACAATTATAAGTGGTCAGATACCCGTTTGGTTTACTTGCACTCTCTGATCGACTGGAGGTTTGAGAGAATCGGTACCCATCCAAAGCAATTATTTTCTTTATAAATAGTGTCCCATGCGGGATTCTATCCCGGGGTCATGGCTGCCGAAAATCGACGGTTTATCCTCCACTAACCTCTGCATTCAGCTTCCTGTTATTGCTGTTGTAAGGTTGTTCCATAGAGCTGGTGTTGTGGCTTTGTCAACGACCACTAGTTTGCTGCGACGGTGAATAGATGGCGTCTAATTTGGCGGAGAAAAGGCGACTTTTATTTCATATAGAAACCCATACTAAAACTTTAGAAAATCGAAAAAACGTATATTGTAATTTTGAATCTAATTAATGAATTTTATTAATTATTATATATTTATTAAGTCATATGTCTATAACGGAGCATTCTACTCTGTCTAGAGTTGGTCCAGTAACAGGGAGGTTTTAGATCACTCGAGTCTGAAGATGCCGTGCCTATTTTGACCCGGGCAACGCCCGTGTTTTACCCGATTGAATGTTTTGATTCAAATACTATTTGTTACAATTATAAATTGGCGCCTTATATAAATGCATATATTAATTAATAACTATAGCCTATGTGCTTTATCTGTCTATGTACTGTTGGCTTCCGTAGGCGTCTCTTACTGGAAAAAGAAAGAGAGGATTCCATTTAGTTATTAACTAATATATGCATTTATTTAAGGAGCGACCCGCTCCAACACAATAGTTACAAAAACCAAAAAGCAAGTTGGGGGGGGGGGGGGGGGGCAAAGGTGGCGTGATCGTAGCCAACCAATAGGAGAACGCCATTCCAAAAAAAAAGCAAACGGTGACAGAGATGAAGGATTAAGAACGCATGACGCCCGTAACTGTATATAGAATGTACTCACAACATGTACGATGGGTTTATGTTAAAAATATATAGCAACAAATCAAATGGATTGACGTCTATCGTATTAATATCGTTACAGTAAATATTATTGAATGAATGAAATATTTTATAATTTTAAATAATAATAATAGAGGGAACATTGTAGGTTAGATTTTGATCAAGACTTGATCCACATTTTTGTAAAGGTTTATTGTCCTTTGACGTGTCCTATTGTCGCCCTTTTAAAAGGTGGAAATTTTGTCTTCAAGACAGAAAATAACATTCACTAATGTTTAATTTATTATTAATTAAATTTACATGTGTGACAGGCTAATGTTATATTGAGTAAACTGTGTGCAAATATTCTCGAATTCATCCTTCCACGTGAAACGTTTCTAATAGTTAATTAAATACAATTACCTTACTTTTTTAGGTAAAAATATTTATAGATGAAAAATAAGGCAAAATTATAAATACAAGCAATTCCATAGTCATTGGTCAAAAATGAAAAAACACAGATATATTCTAACAGTATCCAACCTGCAAAATTGGATTTTTATTCTATTTGAATTTGTTACACTTTCATTCGCGAAATTATCAATAAACGGCAACAATTTTTACAAATTTGTTCGCGGACGAAATTTCTTTTGATCATTTTTGGTTGAGTTTGATTTCTAATGGAAGTATCTGGAGTAAGCTAATAAAACAATAAAGGCGGCGGCGGACAACAAAGGGAAATATTTCAATAAAAGTCACTGAGGTGGTGATATCATCGAGCGATTAAATTCTGAGAAGAATTCCATAGTCAAATATTTTATAGGAATTCACAGAGGCTGTGAGATTGGAAAATTATCTTCAGTGCGCTTGGACGACTCGGCGAGGTGCTGAGTGTATTCCCTGGGATTTTGTTAATCAGATCAATTAACGTCTTAATTGGAAGCTTTTATTATCCACCCACCGTGTTTTCCATTTTATTCCGTGTTGCCAGCTTTATTTCTCTACTTCAGTGACTAACTCAGATTACAGGGAGTCATCCATTTAATGGATTCCAATTTTTGACAATTTCTTTCATGTATTGCCGGCTTTTTTTCACTTTTCCTGTTTTACTTCAGGTTTTTGGCAGTTTAATTGAATAATTTCAGTTTAACCCAGGGTTCGAGTTTTACTGTAAGTTTTGGACAACTTTGCTCTTTTTTTTCCCGAGAGTTACTCTATAATGTTTTAAAGTTTTATAATCCAGTTTATTATATATTTCAAACGAATCATCACAAAAAATATCAATTATATTTATCACAAATATGATAACTTAAATAGGACTCCCAATATATATATTCTTGGGTTCTTTGAAAATTTATATTTTAAAATATATATTTAACCCAAGAATGTACATGGCACATTAAAACAAGAGCACTTCTAAGAGATCCCGAAATATTGTGTGGATACATTTCTGTTCTCCTGAAACTGCACTTCTTGACCTCCAATATCCGTAAAGCTCCTACTAGCCTGCTTTCTTCTGTCTGTCAGTACTGTAAGTGCGCTCTATGAATCCATCTCCTACAGTACACAATCTGAGGAAGTCGATCTCAGCGATGGCCGTGGGGAGAACTGTGCTATGGAAGGACGATCCTTGTTGTGTCCCTCGGGCCAGGAGTGGAAACTTGGGAAACCGATCGTCTTTGAATAAAAGGTTTTACGGGTATTAGACAAAACTAATAACTATTGTTATCTCTGAATTCTAGTGTTAAAATCGCACGCAGTTTCATTATAATATTATAAAGAATATTTAACGCGCGCGGACAGATTAAAAAATCTCCGAGGAAATACTTCAGCCAGCATTTTGGGCCTGATGCCGTCTGAAGAAGAGCCGAGTGGTCGAGAGCTCACGTGTTTGTGTGGAGACATTTTAATAAAAGGATATTTACGTCAGAAGGTCGGTATGTGAGGAAGGGATGAGTGAAGGTCGGACTTGGCCTGTCATCTGGAGGACCTCTGTCCCATCCAGTAGTCTCATTGTCCTGAGTCCATCCTCACAACTATAACACATTTACATACATCGGAGGTTGGAATTACATATTTACCTAAAAGCATATGCTTCTTTTCTGATGGCTTCCCATAGCACACCGGTCCTCGGAGATTTTGTGATCTGTGCGTTAAAATATTTAAATAATAATGAAAAATTGTATCCAATATTTAACGCTATAGTATATATTCAGATATTACAATAGTTTAACGTATTTAGTAGTTTTCTTAAATACCTAGAAAACCTTTTGTACATGGAATGATAGAATCCTAAGTTTTTCCAGATCCGATGTTGGTAGGTGTTTGTTTGTATTTACGTAATGTTTGTTCTTTTGGTTCGCTGCCTTCCAGGAGGAGGAGGTGCTGTGCAGTAGTCAGGAATCTATGTTGTTGTTTTATCGGAATTATAGATTTTTGATATTAGGATTTATTGTAGGATGGAGTATCTACAAAGGCCATACAGCACAGTGCGGGAGAGGTCCGAGCGGCCAATCAATCCCCCAATATCCTGAGCGTCTTTTAAACTTTTTTGGGTGTAAATATCCAATCGATGGTCGTAAAAACATTTTTATTGGACTTCCATCGGTCACGTGACCCCGCCTTTGTTTACTCCTGCGCCCGGATAGAAGTGCTCGGTAATAAAACAAAGGGACTTGTCACCTGCTGATTGGTGTCCCTTGGGGATGTCCCGAGATATTGCCACGGAATTTACTTGTTTTAGCAATACCTAGCCTAGATCATATAGTTTTATTTATTGAGCACTATCTCATTATTGCTCTCTTGCTGGTTAACATGCATCATCGCTTTTTTGTATTGAATCTTTGCAATATTTATACATAATGTCAATTCAGTTGTATCTATGCAAATCATTGACACAGTATAAGATCATATTGTTGTCAGACTTCTTTGTTATTTCCACCAGTCGGAGAAGGTCCGTGAGATTCAAAAGCGTGTGAAACGGTCGGACCAATAAAATAAACTTAAGCATTTTGCTCGTAAATAATGATAGTCAATATTTAATCTTTTGTTCTGATCTGGCAACGCCGCGAAATCAGACGACGCGCGCACCTTGTTCGAAAAAATGCCTTTTCCCTGTAAACAAGAACTCTTTTAGCCTAAATGTTTAAAAAATATATATGTAATATTAAAAATAAAGAAGGCATCTCCTGACCACGAGCACATGTGCTTTTTAGATGGCAGAGCGCCATCTAGTGGAGCAAGAATAAACTAAACGTTTATTAGCCATCTAAAAAGCAAATGTGCTCGTGGTCAGGAGATGCCTTCTTTATTTTTAATATCAACACCTGACCCACTTATCTTTTATTTTTTCTATTGTTTTCTCATATGTAATATTGTTGCAAATGCCGACGTATGGATAAGCTGGCAGTCGTGTACGTGAGGCGAGTGTTGATGATCTTCCCACACGCGGACAACAAGAAGCAGAGGCAGGGCTAGATATTAGCACATAGAGGGATCGGGGACAGCCCACGGGACAGAGGTAGAGGCCATGACACAAACTTGGATGCTTCTCACCGAGACATGGAGAGAGAGAGACTGTGTATGAAAGACAGCAGCCGTCTGTCGATGGCCACCCTCTAGAACATCTGCTGACCCCCTGCCAAAATCTGTCCTGTTTTAAAGGGGTTGTCTATAAAGAGTCCCTAGGGGCCCCACATGGGCTGGGCGTTGCCATTTTCCTCCGCTCTCCCCAGCTGTCCCCAGCTGACCGCTCTTTGGATTTTTATTTAGACGTCACCATTTTAATAGAAGGTAGGATATTTTAAGGCATCGGCTCTAACTAATTGGGAGATATGTGGCATATACTAAAAGTGTCATTATTATACAGTTTAAAATATACGATATATATATATTGTATAAATGTGTATATATACGTTTCTCTATAATTTTACCTTTAGTATATAATCTTATCGCTATATATTATATATCAATATTATATTTATTAATTCATATTTATCATCATTTTTTAAAACCCTTAACCGCTCCACGGAGTCCGGGTTACGAGAGAAGAGCTAGAGTTTATAGTTGAAACATTATTCCATTCTTTCTTACCACTAAATACCTGTGTACGACCCCATGAATTGCCAAGTAGCTTGCGACAATTGTAGCAATAAAAATACCAAGATGAAAAATAGATAGACATTTTTTTAGGAAGAAATCTACACTAACGTGCCACAAAGTCAAGTAACAAAATAATTATTGATTTAAAATATCGGATAATTTATTGAACATAATTTAAAACCTCCTGATCGTGCAGCATGAATTTGCTGATGGCTTACGCCATCTATCGGTATAAAAATCAGCTGACGTTTTGTTTTCAATTGTTCCAAAATATTGACGACCCTTTCTTGATAACTCTTAAAATTAAAGATACTTCGGCCAGTAAATCTTTTTATTATCTCGACGTTTCGACAAAATTTCTTGATAAATCAAAGAAAAAAGCCAACCACTTTATCAATAAAGGGTATTTGACCTATACATACACTCATAGACAGAACTTACGGAAGTTGTACCTTTCAGCATGTACACTGCGTGACATTGAAAATGGAACACCAAGAAATAGTGGCCAGAAAATTATGCAAATTTCAGGGTAGACGCGCCTAACCGAGTTATGCAAATGATGTAAAATGCGCAGCTCTAGTGCGCACATGGAGTAAGATATAAGGGAAGGAAACTTGCAGAAAGGACAGTATTCGTGTCGTTATTTCTTCAAGGAAAATCATTGTAGAAATTTTGTTCTTGTGTCAAAAAGACACGTGTAATAACAGAGAATGCCAGGTCATCGTAAACGGAGGCAGTTCAAGCAGACAGACGCTTTTACGAGGGGCATGGTGATCGGACTGAAAAGGGCAGGTTGGTCCATACGTCAAATCGCAGCTGATACACACCTTGGTGCGTCCACGGTGCACCGACTGTGGAGAAGATGGTTGGAACAAGGAAATGTAGCAATTTATAGGAATGTCGGTGCAACCAGAGTGACGTCAGCACGTGTGGATCGGCGTATCCTTCGACAAGCAGTGGCGGCCCCACAAGCCACTTGTACCGCCATCCTGCAACATGTGCAAGACACCCTAGATCATTCCATCTCGACCAGAACCATTTCCCGTCGATTGGTTGCTAATGGCTTGCACTCATGCCGTCCGCTAAGAAGACTGCCATTGACCCCACCGAATAGGCGCCAACGTTTGGAATGGTGCCGGGATAGATCGGACGTGGATGAGGGAATGGCACAGGGTCGTGTTCTCAGATGAGTCGCGTTCTGCTTGTCCAGTGATAGTCGCCGTGTACGCGTGTGGCGTCGACGTGGAGAAAGGTCCATCCGGCAGCAATTTGTGGAACGGCCCCACCGTGCGACAACGTGGAATCATGGTTTGGGGCGCAATCGCGTATGATTCCAGGTCACCTTTATTTCGTATTCAGGGCACTATGACGGCCCAACGATACGTTGATGATGTGCTGCGACCGGTGACACTCCCCTACCTTCAGGGGGTACCCAATGCCCTTTATCAGCAGGATAACGCCCGACCGCACACTGCTCGCATTAGCCAATAAGCTCTGCAAGATGTACAGATGCTTCCCTGGCCACCGTACTCTCCTGATCTCTCACCAATCGAGCACGTCTGGGACATCATTGGACGCCGTTTGCATGCCTTGCCACAGCCGCGTTCAGAAGACGAACTGTGGCAATGGTTGAGAGGGAATGGAGAGCCATCCCTCAGGACGCCATCCGTACTCTGATTGACTCTCTACCTAGACGTGTTGCTGCGTGCATCGCCGTCCGCGGTGGTCCTACTTGCTACTAAGCCGACGCCGTTCTCGCTCTGTATTATGACTATCATTTTGAAATAAAGATCACTTATTGTTCGTCCCTGTCTCTCTCTGTCTGCCGAGTTTCATCACTTTCTGGCCACTATTTCTTGGTGTTCCATTTTCAATGTCACGCAGTGTATATCGGGATTCAGACAATAACTCTGAAAGATATTACAGTGACCTTTATTCAAGATACACTGATAACAAATTGTGGACAAAATTGCCTCTATCTCCTTCAAAAAATAAAAACAGACGACCGGCGACATCAAAATATGAAACCTACATAATTTTTGTCTTTGAGTGTATATATATTGTGAAATATGTAAATATATTTTTAAACAAATGATGATATTTATTCCGGGGGATGACGCAACTTTTTGTCACTCAGCGGCAATGTACCGGCAGTAAACTAGCCATCAGTTCCTCATCCCAAGGCCGATGGGTCAGACAAAAGCCATCGTCACCCAGACAGCTCTGCCATTGTTGGTTAGGTAGGAAGATGGTCACAATTAGAGATCACGTGCCCCGGGAATGTGCCCCGGAGGTACCTCAGCCCAGTAACGACGGTCGCGACCCCGCTGACCTCCGACCTTGGCCTCACGTACCCCGGGTCGTTACTGTCCCGTGGAAGTGCCGTTACACGATAAATGAACCGCTGATACTCGCACGGATTCTTAGACCGATTTCCGTCTTTATTTCGATATAAATGTCTTCTAAGCAACTTAAAAAAAAAAAAGATTTTTCACAGGATCTTTCAATCGCAGGAAAGATGTTAAAAGCTCTTGGCCATCTAATTACAAACACGGTCATCTTGTCAACGTAGCTGCCTTACAACACCCGGGAGTGGAGAACACACTCCATATTTAGGATAGAAACTACAACATAACTGATGCTATGGAAAACACGAGACTTGTTCGTTTCTTGGTATCTCGTTAAAACGAACCGTTATATATTTAGTGTTGTTGTATATTTCGTCTTCACTCACCTGTTGAAGGAGAGAGGCTCGAAAGCTGGTAATTAGACAGTAATTGTCCCATTGAGACACTTCCTTCCCTTGAGACGTCTCGACTATAATCCTAACTTCAAGGCGGATTATCGTCTAATCCAATTATCTTAATCTGCGAGGATTGAAGGATCTATGACGTTCCCTTAATTCTATCTATGTGATCTCTCCAAGGTCTCTTTTTATGAAATCATTACCATAGCCATGCTACATAGAACATCGTGGATGTTTCTGATAAGCAAACAGTGAGAAAAATAACACCTACAGATTGTGCAAATAAAAGTTGTTGATGGCTTTCGCCATCTTTCGGAATAATTATCAACTAATTGTTGGTTTTTTTCTTCTAAATTATACTCCAGAATATTGTCCAAAATATTCTTTCTTGAGAGCGCAAGTCATCAGCAACCTTTAGTTACACAATCACAGGAGATGCTTTTTTTTTCTTAATATATCCACCTGATCCCACCTTTGTAACATTGTCACATGTATCTTTGGTAGAAAACCACATTGCGAGAGTTGTGCACACTCTGGAAAGTACAGATTAGCCGGGTAATCTTTGGTTTCCAGAAAATATCCAAAGAAAACAGCCACATATTCAAAAGGAAGAAACTTTATACGTAGAAAATAATCGTTCGGTATCTCTTAAAACAGAGATCAGGTGTTGTTGGACGAAGTCTGTTTTTTAAAAAACATAAGTCAGCGCCTCCTGTCTTTATTGTATTAAATAAGAAATTATTTTTACGCGCGTAGTGTTTTATCAGAAACTTCCAGTCCGCAAACTGCTATATTTTACAAATCAAGCAATGTCTCCAACACCCGGACACAGACAGTCCCATGTTATACAGACCGTGTCCAGACTTGCCAGCCACCTTGGGAGTCCTCCCTGATCAAAGTTGAATATCACCACTTTGGCAGCTGACATTTCACCCGCAGACAACACCGAGTAAGTATTCTCAAAGCTCGCATTGTAAAATAAATATGAACTTCGTTTTAAAATTAAGAATATTGGTAAACACACAATATACGTAGAGCGTTCTGTTGAGAATGGGATTATCGCACGAATTGATGCTGTAGGATTGCAGAACAGATGTTCCTTCTCGACAATTGAGGAATTTCACCCCTAGACGCGCGGGTGATACGGCGTCAGGATGGTACATAGCATGCCGTCGGTGTATAAGAAATGATCTTTTTATTTTTTTTAAATAAAAAGCAACTTTTCTCTCCTACTGTCCTTACTGCGATGTAAAAATGGGAGTGCCTGGCTCATCAGTGATAAACCCTCCCAGCGGTTTCACCGGTTTATTTCACAAAACTACTCTAGAGGGCTGTTCCTGCCTATATAGTGAACACTTAGAGGAATTCTTGGGTCATTAAGCTCTGATGGGATGGTAGACATAGATCTGTAGAAATGTTTACATATTGCCATAGCTTCCTTTGGAACACCAAGAATTCCTTTAAAGTTACGGAAGTAAAGCAGCCCAATAGAATATTGGAGCGGTAAGCAGGCCCTCCCAATATTATTCCCAATAAAGTGGGGAGTAATAGGAAGTCGCCTTATATTAGAAAAGAAAAAAATCGCGCTCTAAAATTATCATATCTGAAATCTACCTCTTTCACGCATTATTGTGTTGTACTCATAGATTTGTTTTCAAGTCCTTACCAGACATTTTAATAGACTCTAATGGTGATTTGTTTTTCTAAAATTGACCACATACACACATATATATGGTTCATAAAAAAGTTTCAAATCTAACCAACTTTTTGCGCCATTTTTCCCGCAAACTCAGGTTTAACAGGAAATATATTTCAATTTACTCCACTCCAATCAAAATATTGCTTGACAAAAAAACTCTCGAAAATATTGGGTTTAATAAATATATATAGAGAGGAAATGTTTCATTAAGCTTTGTGAGTTTTTCCAAACCGCAGGAAGCGCACGATGGGTTTCACAAATGGAAGTTGTGGGAACACAATGTGGAGGTCACAAAAACTTTAATCATACCTTTGGCTGGCTGGGACATACTTCCTTCAAGACGTTATCCATCGCACTGCTCCCCAGTTCCTCTCCTCCAGGGGCGATATGGTACCACATTGGTCATTTACATAAACTTAGGGAGTGGAAGATGGGATAGATTATTCAAAGGTAAATTCAGATTTATTTATCTTTTTTGAGCCTCCTTTATCTATATAAACTAGCCGAATGACCCGGGCAACGCCCGGGGTTTACCCGATTAAATGTTTTTATTCAAATACTATTCGTTACAATTATAAATTGGCGCCGTGGATACCATTCTTGTATAATATATAAATGAGTTTTAAAAATTGTAAAAAAAAAAAATGCATAGGCCGGGAATCGAACCCGGGGCGCCCGCGTGGCAGGCGAGCATTCTACCACTGAACCAAAAGCAAACGGTGACAGAATTAAGAACGCATGACGATGATAACTGTATATTATCCGTGACAGAGGCGGCCGATGAGGAAAGACGGTCGTGACTATATATAGTAATACCTTCAAAGTTATAAACTATTTAGCCGTATGTTTCTTTTTTTTTTTTTAATATAAACAATTCCCTACTGTGTCTCCTTATTGTGATGATAGAGGAAGGGCCGGGCTCATCATTAATGAATTCTCCCAGCGTATTAAGAAGGTTCACAACTGATGAGCCAGGTACACCCAATATTTTATAATTACGGTAAGACAATGTGTGGAATTGTGTTTTTTTATCGCGTGAATAGTTTGTAATTTTGAATTCTGATAGCGCTCTCAAATATCCTGTAATTACCAATAAAGATCAAATGTGTTTGTTCCCTTTCCACAATACTTGACTTATCCGGGTGAAACATGTCTGGAAGTTGTCATAGTTTTGACCTCACAAATCAATCTTTGTGTACCCATGAGGGTAGAATAGAATTCATAGACAAACCGTGCAATGTTCACGGACAGACGTGACTGTCGAGGTCGCACCCAATTAACATACTCCGCCGCGGCAGCGTGTCCCGGCACAGAGTGTTAATTATTACCAGATTCCCGCGGGTGGACGGATTCCTCTTCCTCGTGTAGAAAGCAGTTTGACTTTTTCACTCACAAGCACACACTGCTGGGGTTGGGCTTGTGCAAGAATCGGAGGCCATTGAAGCAGGAATCAATGCGGGATAAACTGGTAGTTGGAGAATTGGAAACTTACCAGATCCAATGGGAAGTAGTTGCCCGTGGTGTTCTCCTCCTTCACACACAGTTGTCCGCCAACACTCCTCCACCGGAGTCTGTCCTCCCTCGATCAGACACTACCAGCTAGAATTCTCCATTGTTGAAACACCGCGCCATCTACATTCTAGAAATCAAACTATTAAAACACCCATTTTCTTTTCAGACAAAACACACCCCATACTGTACTTACTGCAATGATATAAATTAATGATAAGGACTGGATCATCAGTGGTGAACCCTCCCAGCGGTTTGGCCATTTTATTCAACCATACCGCTCTATTATAGAATATCTAAGCTTATTTTCAGTATAGGTATAAAATCTAAACAGACCAATACAATTGTAGAACAGTAAGGTAGATTAAACTAGCGAAACCGCTGGAAGGATTCACCACTGATGAACCAGTAGATAATTGTTTTATATTTAAAAGAAGCATACAAGTCAAAATAGATTTAAATTCTAATAACTTTAAAGGTTTGCTAAGGGTGTGCGAGCGAGTGAATTTTCCAGTTTATAAAACAGCTTCCCCGAACATCAACGTATAAAACATGATCACTCACTAACAAGGGATTCAGCTCCGAGGAAGTTCGAGCTGTGAGAGCTCTGGCAAATAGAGGCCGAATGTTTGTTAAGTTGGGATCGTCATCACCTAGAAAGTTCTGTCATAAATTTTTTAATTGACCGGAGGACCATTTAATGGAATAGCTCTCCCAGGTAATATCGGCTTTAGACAGTTGGTCTGCGATAATCAATCCCACCCAGGTGTGCCAGATAGAATGGCAGCAGCTGGCATATCCTATTTACGTCCAGGAACTCACAAGTCCTTCACCGCCTCGGATTTGTACGTTCTGCAAAGAGATCAATGCTCTGTTTTAATACATTTATTGAAAGAAGATGTGCTAATTTTTCCCCATATCATTTATAGCTGATACCATTTACACACATTGTCATCTCCCCCCATTGATTTACCCCTAGAACTTGGAGGGTACATTCCACCACTTTGCATATAAGAGGAGATAGACTGGTGCAAAATTCGAACATACTGAAGTAGAGGGTAATAGAACATAATTGTCTACGGCTGGAATATCTTCCATGGAATAAATATCTGCTTGGACCTCCACTTGGCTGGTAGATAAACAAAGATGTCTTAGGACGGCGATATGTGGCTGCAGGATATCTGTAATCTTTGGTACTGTAAGACAGTGGAGTCGAGAGTTGGTCTTCACATTGACAATGAGGGCATATTGGGTCTAACTTCGATACTATTGGGTAGACTTCCTGGATGTGGCCATGTACACAGTTGTTTAGGTGGATTGGTAGTAACAGTACAGGCACCAAATCTCTCCTTATATCTCTGTCTTCAGTATTCCACTTTTTCTGGAACTGTCTTCTTTATAGATAACAACAGGTATTTATTCTCAATTCCAGTTGAATAAAGGTTTCCCAAAAGGTCGTAAAATAACTAAAGACATCGCCTGCCACAATCTATTTTCGAATAATTCCGGATATCCAAAAAAGAAGGAGAATTGAGAGAGATTGAGATTGAAACTGATTTATTACAATGTTCATATATGATTATATAGGGTTAATAGGAGGAAAAAAAGTAAAATTAAATATTATTTTAATCCGAGAAATCCCACTGAGGGTCTATGTCTGGTATGATGTCACGTCCTGGACAGATCTCCCCGGCTGTTGCCATGTCGAGGAATTGAACAAACCTCTGCTCAGAGAGAGAGAGATTTAAAAATATTCTATTGACATCATACACATTGTGGTATTATAAAATAATCATAAAAAGAGGAAAATATAAAATAAAAGAGTAAGGGAGAGATAAGTAAAATTTAGTGCTCAAATATACGTATATTTAGAAGAAAGTGCTGAAAAAATATATAACACCTATTAATTACCTCTTGGCTCTCTCCTATTATTTTTCAAATCTAGTTAAATCAAATAATATATAATTCAATAAAATTATCATGTTGATTTCAAAGATGTTTTGTTGAGATTTATGAGAAGTTTTAATTAAAACTCAAAAGACGCGCTCTTCATTTAAGTTGTGAATAGTTTTACTAAAGTTATGAAAGTTTTCTTGAGTTTAAAAAATAGCTTCAACATAAAATACTATAGATATAGGCGCGCCATCTGTATTAAAAAATGGAAACTATTTAATTCGCAAAATGTTTTTTTTTTCAAATAACGATTCTCTCTACTGCCCCTACTAGAGTAATAAAGCAGTCTTCCACATTTGTATTTCTTTTCGCCAAAAAGAATTATTGAAAAAGGCAAGTGTCTATTAACTATATTAGCGACCGGGACATATCACCCTTGATGAGGGATTTAGAACGCACACAGAGAGATTCCATTTCTAAAAAAAAACCTTTTAAATCCAACAAAAGATCAAAAAGCTCTAAAGAGGAGAAAAAATGGAATTCGCACCAGTAAAGGTAAAAAAAAATCACAAAATATTCACTGAAACCTTTCTATTCAAGGATGAAAATCGGCAACGCTGCGATCATAGAAAAATCCCCCTGAGAGCGTTATTTAAAAAAATCTTCCCGGCATTCCGGAAACCATTAGTTCATCTCGTTAGACCGGAGTATTTTCCACATTTAGTTGGCAACGCTGGGTGGTGGCGCAGACGATACTTTGTTGCTACCTCCAAGTATTTCTTCGCACTATCATTATTTGAGTCTATACCCATGTACGTTGTGGTTTATATTCATTCTGGACTAACCGTTGTATTTATTCATGGAATGAGTTGAGCACTAAATAAATAGTTGGAGTTGTTTTTTGTTTTTTTTGCTTATCCCTAGTACACGTGGTACAGGCCATGATAATCATGGTGGGTAGTTAGCGACTGCTTTTTACTGTAAGTGCACCACATATCTACACATGTGAAAAGCAGTTCGACTTCGCACTTACAAATGTGCCAGAGCCCCGTTTGGTTACTTGAACTCGCTGGTGGGGTTGGACTTTTGCAAGAATCGGGGGCCATTGGAGCATTTTTTAAAACAGAAAAAAGTGTCCAATGCGGGAATCGAACCCGGGTCGTAGTGGTCGAAAACCAAACGGTTTAACCAGCTTTCCACCGACCCCCTGGAGTTGTTCTACGACTCCTATAAGTGTTATTGTAATTTAAAATATATAAAATTAAATCCAAAGTTAATTTTCTTCAAGCCATCGGATTATACAAAGCCTTCCTGCACTGCTCGAACAAAGGGCCGAAACGTGTACGTGGTTGGCTTTTCCTGAGATTTACCAAAAATAATACTTAGTCAATGATTAAAAACCAACGATTATTTTATATTTATTCCGACAGATGGAGCAGCCATCAGCAATCTCCAGTTGCACGATCAAAAGATTGTTTTTCTTAATTTAGCGCATACAGAATCAGATATGTTGCCACATCACCAGTTTTGGTAAATTAAGACAAAATCCAACAACCAGTTTACCGTGATTTGCTTCAAAATGGCTCCCTATCTTTGCAAAAGTCCAACCCCAACAGTGAGTGCAAGTAACCAAACGGGGCTCTGGCACACTTGTAAGTTCAAAAATAGAACTGTTTCCCACATATGTAGACATGTGGTGTACTTACAGTAAAAGCAACGCCAACTACTACCCACCATGATAATCATGGCCTGTACCGTGTTGTGTATATACTAGGGATGGTAAAAAAGATCCCCCCGAGTGGCTATCGGTGGACTGACTGACTAAGGAATGAAGGGAGGGAGGGAAGTGTATCGACCGCTGTTTGCCCAGTCTCTCCACGTCTTGTGAGGAATGGAAGTAAGTGATTTAGTTACTGGACATCTGTCACACTATCGCGGCGGAGATAGTCTCTCCAAGATGTCGAAACATTTTGTTTACTCACCCTAAGTTTACGTGGTACCGACAGCCATGATGTGGGTAGTGGACGATTGTTTTGACTGTACCACGAGCGCCCAATGGTCGTGGCTGTGGAGAATTTTACACCGCCAACATAATACAGTAGTCTTTTACGGTTAGATGGGGTCTCTTCTGGAAGTGGTCTCTTATCAGAGTATTTGTCACGTCAGACCAAGTAATACGGAGTCTTTCAATCCAGGAGCCTCTCGTGAGAAACCACCTCCATATAATATCGGGTTTAACCACGTGTTTTGGCTCTCCTGGGAGACTTGAGTGTAACAGAGTGGGTAATGTTGAAGTCGCGGTGTTTGGAGCAGTATAGAGAAACAAAAGCATATAACATTGTTTGGGACAAAGCCAGGTTCGGTTAAAGTCACGCGACATGTGGAAGAAATAAGGAAGTAGGGACAGTGAATGCGGGACTCTGTCATTTTTAAGGGCAAAAGTTGAACTGCTGTCCGCATGTGCAGACATGTGGTGCACTTACAGTAAAAACCAGTCGCCAACTACGAGCCATGGTTATCATGGCCACGTATACTTAAGTACATAAGTACTAGAATATTAAATCGAAGATTAGACGACACACACATACAGAATTAAAAAAAAAACAACGGTAAAAACTATAACTTACTTAAATACTTAAATCTAAAGTACCTTTTTAAAAAAAAATTAAATCTAGCCTCGAGTGAAACTGCTCCCTAAAGCTTCGCCCCATCAAACTGAGAATGGCACAGTTTACATATTCAGTTTGGAGTAAAAACATCCCCCGGCTTTATCGCGGCATAACTCATCGATTCAGTTTTTCTACGTCCATTTATCTCATATGTAAATAAGATCGCCCAAGGTTTGATGGCTTCTTCGGGAGCTTTTGTTCCACTCATTAATAGACTGCCATTTTGTTTAATTTACTCCGATATATATGAATGGGGTTGAATGGTGTTTTTGGTGGGGGCTAGTATTTATTACATGGAAATACCCTCATGGACAAAACTTATGGAAGTGCAAAGTTAGGAATCGCCATTCGCCTGGTGTTTTTTTTTTTTTTTTTTTTTAGGAAACAGACAATTTTGTTCACACTTGGTTACCTTGTGCGTCTTCCATAAAAGTCACTGTAATATCTTTCAGAGTTATTGTCTCGATATACATGGGAAAATGTATATCTTCCTCAAGTTTTGTCCATGAGTGTATGTCCCGTGAAAGCGCGCAAAATAAACTTTGACAAATAACGAACCGCTATTAAGTCAGGGTAGAGTTTCTTGAACCATTTGTACAAATTTTAGAACGGGGTCGTTTTTCTTTAATCGAGTTTATTACACCTTTTTAAATTACTTTATTTCTACTACCCGCTGTCGTCCTTTACAAAATAAGCTTTCCTTGAGCGGTGGGCGAAAGGTTCGAATAAAGTACTTCAAAAAATGTTTGAAGTAACTCACAATTAAAGATGGATTCCACTCGCAAAATGTCCCTTCCGTTCCTCTACAGGTATTTCTGTAGAAAAGAAGCTGACTAGAGCCAATAGCCCGAAACCCCTAAGTTATTAGCTGATTTTTATTGACCATTTAAGAGAGGGTAATTTTCTGGAATTAAAAGAAATGTTGTTTTATTTGTGATAGATGGCAGTGGGCTATCAGCAACATTCATTTGGTACTAGATGGAGAAATTTTAGCGTCTTTTCTCTTCGTTTGTAATGTTGACAATTTACAATATATCAAAGTGGGATCTGGAGCAGTAAATTATCACAACATCGTGAGGTGAAGTTTTTTGTAGGGTTATGTTTGGCCGAGCTTTCGGGTATTTCTATTCTTCTCTCTACAGGAGTCAAAATGATGAGAGAATAATTTGTTTTATATTTACATATCTGCATATACTTACATATATTAAATATATATTTTGTTAGTGTAATTTGAGGGATCGTAAGACGAATTTCAAAATTCGGAGTTTGTCAAGAGTTTGCAAATATTCTCATTTGTTGGAATCGGACCTTGTCTTTCAAACCTGGCATTGCTGGGGTACATCTCCCGATGGTGTACAGGTTGTTGGGCTTCGTTCGTACTTGCCAAAGCTGCAGGAGTTGTGACCACTGTCTAAAATGGAGCGTTCTGAACAGAGGATGTGTCAGGGCAACGAAATGTATAATGCTTTGGGGCAGGTTTAAAAGGGGAGAGGTGCTCTTCACTCTCGCGTTAGACTACATCTACTTCATCAAATATCTAGAGAGAGATATTGGGTAGGTTCAAATATTGAAATCAAGATGGGGCATTCTTGAACAACCTAACGACGCTAAACACTACAAACCAAACAGGAATAATAAACTCTGTAACCCAAATAATAAACCACTCTACCTTCAAGTAATAAATATTACACCTGAGCAATGGGCACTACATCCCAAAATGTTTGGTTTCAAATAAAGAATACAAGTATAGATAAGAAGTAAGAATACTTGTATATCTTCACTACCGAGACTACCCAGGAGTTAAGTGAGAGAGAACACACAACAAGTTTATTCCCAGGGAAATGACGGCGGGCTGGAGATAAATTTTATGGCCCAGTGAACTCACAATTTCCGCCCTTGCTGCAGGATTCCTTGTGGCGGCCTGCCTTGTGGCACTGTCCCTTACTGGTACTGCACTGGCATGTACTTCCTCTGCACTGTCCATTAACGACTGGTACTTCACTGGCATGTACTTCCTCTGCACTGTCCATTAACGACTGGTACTTCACTGGCATGTACTTCCTCTGCACTGTCCATTAACGACTGGTACTTCACTGGCATGTACTGCTTCTGCACTGTCCATTAACGACTGGTACTGCACTGGCCTGTACTGCCTCTGCACTGTCCATTAACGACTGGTACTTCACTGGCATGTACTGCTTCTGCACTGTCCATTAACGACTGGTACTGCACTGGCCTGTACTGCCTCTGCACTGTCCATTAACGACTGGTACTTCACTGGCATGTACTGCCTCTGCACTGTCCATTAACGACTGGTACTTCACTGGCATGTACTGCCGCTGCACTGTCCATTAACGACTGGTACTGCACTGGCATCTACTGCCTCTGCACTGTTCATTAACGACTGGTACTGCACTGGCATGTACTGCCTCTGCACTGTCCATTAACGATTGGTACTTCACTGGCATATGTTACCGCTGCACTGGCTGACATTTAGCTTAAAATGTGTGGGCTATAGGGAAATGGTTAGGATGCCCTTTAGTATCATCAATGCTCTTGAATACTGCGAGAAGACAAATTGTCAGTTTCTCTCACGCCTATCAACGTAACAGGTTTTCACTGTTTTATTGACCAATGAGAGCTTTGTCTGATTGTACCACTAGTTCTGCAGTTCAATAGAAAAGTATGGAATACCGTTAAACAATGTAAGATGACTAGAATACAAACACCGTGGTTGTTATATCTCTCCACTAAGATACTGTATATAACTGTGGTTACCTATTTACATAGTGGTACTGTCTACCTTTGTTTGTTTATTGTCCACTTGTACCACCAGTTCTACAGTTTCAGTATAAAAGTAGAGAATACAGTTAAACAATGGAACACACAGTTATATCTCTCCACCAAGATACTGTATATAACTGTGGTTACCTACTTACATAGTGGTACTGTATACCTTTGTTTGTTTATTGTCCACTTGTACCACCAGTTCTACAGTTTCAGTATAAAAGTAGAGAATACAGTTAAACAATGGAACACACAATTATATCTCTCCACCAAGATACTGTATATAACTGTGGTTACCCATTTACATAGTGGTACTGTCTACCTTTGTTTGTTTATTGTCCACTTGTACCACCAGTTCTACAGTTTCAGTAGAAAGTAGAGAATACAGTTAAACAATGGAACACACAGTTATATCTCTCCACCAAGATACTGTATATAACTGTGGTTACCTATTTACATAGTGGTACTGTCTACCTTTGTTTGTTTATTGTCCACTTGTACCACCAGTTCTACAGTTTCAGTATAAAAGTAGAGAATACAGTTAAACAATGGAACAAACAGTTATATCTCTCCACCAAGATACTGTATATAACTGTGGTTACCTATTTACATAGTGGTACTGTATACCTTTGTTTGTTTATTGTCCACTTGTACCACCAGTTCTACAGTTTTCAGTAGAAAAGTAGAGAATACAGTTAAACAATGGAACACACAGTTATATCTCTCCACCAAGATACTGTATATAACTGTGGTTACCTATTTACATAGTGGTACTGTATACCTTTGTTTGTTTATTGTCCACTTGTACCAACAGTTCTACAGTTTCAGTATAAAAGTAGAGAATACAGTTAAACAATGGAACACACAGTTATATCTCTCCACCAAGATACTGTATATAACTGTGGTTACCTATTTACATAGTGGTACTGTCTACCTTTGTTTGTTTATTGTCCACTTGTACCACCAGTTCTACAGTTTCAGTATAAAAGTAGAGAATACAGTTAAACAATGGAACACACAGTTATATCTCTCCACCAAGATACTGTATATAACTGTGGTTACCTATTTACATAGTGGTACTGTATACCTTTGTTTGTTTATTGTCCACTTGTACCAACAGTTCTACAGTTTCAGTATAAAAGTAGAGAATACAGTTAAACAATGGAACACACAGTTATATCTCTCCACCAAGATACTGTATATAACTGTGGTTACCTATTTACATAGTGGTACTGTCTACCTTTGTTTGTTTATTGTCCACTTGTACCACCAGTTCTACAGTTTCAGTATAAAAGTAGAGAATACAGTTAAACAATGGAACACACAGTTATATCTCTCCACCAAGATACTGTATATAACTGTGGTTACATATTTACATAGTGGTACTGTATACCTTTGTTTGTTTATTGTCCACTTGTACCACCAGTTCTACAGTTTCAGTATAAAATTAGAGAATACAGTTAAACAATGGAACACACAGTTATATCTTTCCACCAAGATACTGTATATAACTGTGGTTACCTACTTACATAGTGGTACTGTATACCTTTGTTTGTTTATTGTCCACTTGTACCACCAGTTCTACAGTTTCAGTATAAAAGTAGAGAATACAGTTAAACAATGGAACACACAGTTATATCTCTCCACCAAGATACTGTATATAACTGTGGTTACATATTTACATAGTGGTACTGTATACCTTTGTTTGTTTATTGTCCACTTGTACCACCAGTTCTACAGTTTCAGTAGAAAGTAGAGAATACAGTTAAACAATGGAACACACAGTTATATCTTTCCACCAAGATACTGTATATAACTGTGGTTACCTACTTACATAGTGGTACTGTCTACCTTTGTTTGTTTATTGTCCACTTGTACCACCAGTTCTACAGTTTCAGTAGAAAGTAGAGAATACAGTTAAACAATGGAACACACAGTTATATCTCTCCACCAAGATACTGTATATAACTGTGGTTACCTATTTACATAGTGGTACTGTATACCTTTGTTTGTTTATTGTCCACTTGTACCAACAGTTCTACAGTTTCAGTATAAAAGTAGAGAATACAGTTAAACAATGGAACACACAGTTATATCTCTCCCCCAAGATACTGTATATAACTGTGGTTACCTATTTACATAGTGGTACTGTATACCTTTGTTTGTTTATTGTCCACTTGTACCACCAGTTCTACAGTTTCAGTAGAAAGTAGAGAATACAGTTAAACAATGGAACACACAGTTATATCTTTCCACCAAGATACTGTATATAACTGTGGTTACCTACTTACATAGTGGTACTGTCTACCTTTGTTTGTTTATTGTCCACTTGTACCACCAGTTCTACAGTTTCAGTAGAAAGTAGAGAATACAGTTAAACAATGGAACACACAGTTATATCTCTCCACCAAGATACTGTATATAACTGTGGTTACCTACTTACATAGTGGTACTGTATACCTTTGTTTGTTTATTGTCCACTTGTACCAACAGTTCTACAGTTTCAGTATAAAAGTAGAGAATACAGTTAAACAATGGAACACACAGTTATATCTCTCCACCAAGATACTGTATATAACTGTGGTTACCTATTTACATAGTGGTACTGTATACCTTTGTTTGTTTATTGTCCACTTGTACCAACAGTTCTACAGTTTCAGTATAAAAGTAGAGAATACAGTTAAACAATGGAACACACAGTTATATCTCTCCACCAAGATACTGTATATAACTGTGGTTACATATTTACATAGTGGTACTGTATACCTTTGTTTGTTTATTGTCCACTTGTACCACCAGTTCTACAGTTTCAGTATAAAAGTAGAGAATACAGTTAAACAATGGAACACACAGTTATATCTTTCCACCAAGATACTGTATATAACTGTGGTTACCTACTTACATAGTGGTACTGTCTACCTTTGTTTGTTTATTGTCCACTTGTAACACCAGTTCTACAGTTTCAGTAGAAAGTAGAGAATACAGTTAAACAATGGAACACACAGTTATATCTTTCCACCAAGATACTGTATATAACTGTGGTTACCTATTTACATAGTGGTACTGTCTACCTTTGTTTGTTTATTGTCCACTCTTGTACCACCAGTTCTACAGTTTCAGTATAAAAGTAGAGAATACAGTTAAACAATGGAACACACAGTTATATCTCTCCACCAAGATACTGTATATAACTGTGGTTACCTATTTACATAGTGGTACTGTATACCTTTGTTTGTTTATTGTCCACTTGTACCACCAGTTCTACAGTTTCAGTAGAAAGTAGAGAATACAGTTAAACAATGGAACACACAGTTATATCTCTCCACCAAGATACTGTATATAACTGTGGTTACCTACTTACATAGTGGTACTGTATACCTTTGTTTGTTTATTGTCCACTTGTACCAACAGTTCTACAGTTTCAGTATAAAAGTAGAGAATACAGTTAAACAATGGAACACACAGTTATATCTTTCCACCAAGATACTGTATATAACTGTGGTTACCTACTTACATAGTGGTACTGTCTACCTTTGTTTGTTTATTGTCCACTTGTACCACCAGTTCTACAGTTTCAGTATAAAAGTAGAGAATACAGTTAAACAATGGAACACACAGTTATATCTCTCCACCAAGATACTGTATATAACTGTGGTTACCTATTTACATAGTGGTACTGTATACCTTTGTTTGTTTATTGTCCACTTGTACCAACAGTTCTACAGTTTCAGTATAAAAGTAGAGAATACAGTTAAACAATGGAACACACAGTTATATCTTTCCACCAAGATACTGTATATAACTGTGGTTACCTATTTACATAGTGGTACTGTCTACCTTTGTTTGTTTATTGTCCACTTGTACCACCAGTTCTACAGTGTCAGTATAAAAGTAGAGAATACAGTTAAACAATGGAACACACAGTTATATCTTTCCACCAAGATACTGTATATAACTGTGGTTACCTACTTACATAGTGGTAACTGGCTACCTTTGTTTGTTTATTGTCCACTTGTACCACCAGTTCTACAGTTTCAGTAGAAAGTAGAGAATACAGTTAAACAATGGAACACACAGTTATATCTTTCCACCAAGATACTGTATATAACTGTGGTTACCTACTTACATAGTGGTACTGTCTACCTTTGTTTGTTTATTGTCCACTTGTACCACCAGTTCTACAGTTTCAGTATAAAAGTAGAGAATACAGTTAAACAATGGAACACACAGTTATATCTCTCCACCAAGATACTGTATATAACTGTGGTTACCTATTTACATAGTGGTACTGTCTACCCTTGTGTGGTTCTTTCTTGGACTCCGGGACTGTAGTCTATATAAGACGTAATGTCTTAATAAAAGGCTTCTGTTGTTGCTATCCAACACATGACTGTGCCATCAGACTTTCTTCAACTAAGAATAACGTTCCAGGCAGAATTGCGATACACTTCAATCTCCGCCAGGCCACCGCCGCTGTGAAAAAAAAAAAAACGGAAGAAAGTCTTTAAAGATTCAACACTCTGGGGATTATCGACACCTACCTACTTTGTCGTCGGGGGCTCTCACCGCTTCCCCAGCTTCTTCAACAAAACATCTCACTTCTTCAAGTTTCTTTCATCGTATATTCTCTCTTCAGGTTCCCTTGCCACACGCCCTTGTCCTTCAGGTTTCTTCCATGCACTGTCCTTTTTCTTCAGACTTATATCTCACAGCATATCCAGTTTCCTCCATATAACGTCTCCTTTGTCCTAAAACGTCCCTTTTCTTGAGGTTTCTTCCTCACAACGTCTTCAGGTTTCCTGCCTCCACTTCCTGTGTTCTCTGTGATATCATTCCATTTCTCACCTCCAACAACAATACCTTTATCAAACTCTTTTTTTTTCTCCATTCCGAAATGTTATTCACATTTCTGTCAAAGAGAAAGAGCTCTCAGAAGTTACGAAGAGAATTTTGCTCCCCCGCGAACTACCCTCGTCTAAAAGAAAGAGGAGATTATATTAATGGAGATAGAGGGAGAAAGTTCTGCTAGCGTGCGCCATCTATCGGAATAAATATAAACTAATCGAGATTTTGTTTTATATTCTTCCAAAACCCTTTCTTAATTTATCGAGAAAGGGTAATTTGCCCAATATTCTTAAATTTTTTTAATCACTGCGACGAGTTGATATTTATTCCGGTAGATGGCGCGTTCCATCAGCAACAGTTGCATGATCACGAGAGATATTTTTCCATATAGGTCCATATGTATTTATGAAATAGAACTATTTTAGTTTTTGTTCTTTTACTACTGACCTTACTGCAATGGGAAATATTGGGAGGGTCTCCGCTCTGTTGAGCCAGGCTCTCCCAATATCCTTCCATTGCAGTACTAGACATTTTACTTGTGTAAAAGAACCGTGCTGAGATGGTTTCATGTCGTTAGATTTCGGATGAATTTCAAATTCCGCGTGCATATAACAGAAATATTTACACAAATAATAAACAGCTTCCGAGGGGCGAGTTTCGTGTTTTACTGTATATTCATTTCAAGCTTTCGGGTATCACAAACCTTTCTACAGCAGTGTATAGTAAACTGAATCAACAACAAGAAGGTTTTTATTAGGGCCCATTGCCCTGTATGAATTCGTCATACAACAACAAAATAATACAGCAATATCTATATCTTATATATATTTCCATGTTTTTAAATTGTGTCTTTAAAAACATTGTCTTTAAATTGTGTCAATTATAAAATAAAACCAGAAACTTACTCTCCGAGGATGTTAATTTTCCGAGAGAAAAAAAAAACATAAATAATGGTATCGCAGATTTATTCATTTTATTATATTGTGATATTTTATATATTAGAGATAGAACAGCCATTGTCGAACTTATCAAAAGTATTGATTGATTTGTCGCCCGCCATTCATCGTCACGTGACAATGGCAGGGAAATATCGTTTGGCAGGAAAATCCTCAGCGGACCAATTAGAGTGCCTTTCTATGGCATCCAATAGATGGCGTTCTGAATGGATTCCATCTGTAGTTTTATTGCCTTCTGTGATTTTCTATTTGTTTCCTTTCTCCCCTATCAATAAAATGGTTAATAAACCGCTAAACCCGTAAATTTGGATTGCAAATATCCCATCACACACATTTTACGCTTCTATTTGTTAAAACTCCAAGAGGATGAATTGAAACCCGAGAGGACGATCATTTCCTAGGGATAATGGAATGCCGCACTTGATTTATATTGTTGTCTAGATGAAGAAATTTGAGGTTTTGACAAAGATTTAAAGTGGTAAAACCGCAACTTCTTTTATTATTCTTAAAGAAATTTCGAACGAGTCTTTATCATTGGATTTTATTATGTTTACTATGTATGTATATCAAGTTGATGAAGGTATTGTTCGAGAAAGCTCTATATCCTTTTGTTAATAAATAAATGTTGAAATTGTTTTTGACCATGTATTTACAAGTATATTAGGAGTACTTGGTGTATTACTATATTCCTAGTTCAATTTCATATAGTTGCTAGTGTGTTTTAAAATTATTTTAAAGGATTTTTTTCTGATATTCCATACAGAATCTGTGTATTAAATACAAATTCTGTTCTCTTCATCCTTACAAGCCAACATAAATTTCCATTCATTTATTATAATTATTTTTCACAAAACGAGATATCACAACTATACCTTTTGAAGAAATTTGAGTGAATTTCATTAAACGTCATAAACTTTAATGTTAGTGTTTCTGCGACCCTTTCAAATAAATTAGCGTGTGTCTTAGAGATGGATAGAGATTCTGTATATTGTTGAATATAAGACAAGATACCTTCCTCTACAGTACCGTCATACAGTCCGATACAACAGTAAACTGGCGAGACCACTGGAAGGTGTAAACAATGACGAGCCAGGCCCTTCCAATATAATTTTCAACCCATAATGGACGCGGGAAGAATTTTATCTATAAAAGAACAAAAATCGTACTGAGAAATGATATCATTTCCCATATGATAATTCCCATTAATAATTTATCGGTATTTTTTAAATCGTTTTATTGTTTGTCTCATAAATTTGGCAACTCAATGTGGATATCCAATGGGAGAGGTGCCTTTTTTGCACACAAATACCATCCTCCCGTACTTTTACAACACAAAATTCTATCATAAAGGTTGCTAGAGATGCTCAGACAGTTAAACATAGATATTCGACAAGTCCTGCACCATAGTTGCATAGTGTCTGAGCTAGGTATGCAAATCAGATTTCTAAGAGCGGCGGGTAGAGCAGAGCAGCGCTATGCCGTGGGAGCGCCCAGCCCCCACTCCGCTGGAACGCTAAGCCTAACCTCGGTAAACACCTGGTCTGTTTGTGCCGAGCAAACATTTGGAATAAATTAATTAACCGTTTGGACGGCTGGCTCATCATTTCAGGGGGAAGAAAAAACATCTTTTTGAAAGAGGGGATAAATAAGTGATGTCGGCGGAAGAAATACATTCACTTCGCGGCCAATCAATACCTGGAGGACAACACGACAAATAAATACGGAAAGTTTACCATCTGGTTAATTAATAATCATATAGAAAAAGATGTTGTTGGCATATTTAACGATTCAATTCAGCGAGCTTTGCGATCTTTTTAAAGCATTTTTAAAGACAGTTACCCCATATGTTGAAACAATTTATAGTTGGTTAATTTACATATAAATAAACGGCACTGACGAGCTCTCCCAATATTTATCATTGAGGCAGTAGGAATGGTTTAGAAAAAAATGCTTAAATCTTTTATATAAATTTTATTACAGTTTGCGCGCGTCTTTGTCTTCAATTAATGCTTAGTTCTGTTAAAAACAAACATTGTACTTACCTGAAAGGAAGACTGTGGTTTCAGAAGGTTTCTTCAAACATAGTGTCATATTGGAAGGTGAAAGGATGATCAGAGGTGATGATCAGGAAGGATGAGCAAGAGAGAAGCAGCACAGCCTGGTTATCTGAATAAGAAGAAGTTCTGTAAAATAATTTGTCCCATTAGCTCAGAAATTGGATCTCTCCTCCGTTAAACCTAATTAACTTCTAGAATTGAAATCTCGCTCTAATGACACATTTCTTATTAAAAATTCCTTCTTGGCGTGTGCTAAATAATTTACACGAGAAACTGTCAATTTGACTCAAAAATGGGGATTTGTGAAATATACAAATTGTTGTACACAATTATTTAAATTACTCTCCTCAACACGATATTTATTTAAAAAGTATTTTATTGAGAGATGTGTTACCGTGTCTTGTCCTCTCTCAACCCGGTTCTTTGTCACTTAGCGACAGCGTTGGTCGAGTTCCGCAATGAGCAGTTGCTCAAATATCCCCAAAGCTTCTATCAACATTTTACTATCAAGATATAAGTAACACCAAGAGACAGCTTGTAAGTGGCAAGACCAACTACTTTCAACCACACCTATATTTTCTCGAGATCTCTTGGCCCTCTCTCTAGATCAGCTCTGAGTTAGCTCAGGCAATCCCAGCAGTAAACCAATGTAACAATACGTGAATTTAGGTAGTGAGAATGTGGTGAATGAAATTGCAGTAGGTTTATATGGGGAAAAGAATCAATGAGTAAAAGTGATTAATATTACAATAATGTTTTCTACATGTATAGACACGTGGTGGACTTAGAGTAAAGGGCACTACTATCATGGCCGATACAATACTAATTTGGAAGATATTTTTTATATAACTTTCTGAAAGTATATTTCAAACAATGAACATTTCAACACGTATTATTTGAAGATTTTCTATTTACCGAATCTTACAAATCAGTTTGCTCTCTTTTGTATAAAAAGCTTCCCATCTTCTAATCCCATATCTTCAATAATTCCTTTTATCAAATTACTAAGCCAAATTATTTTAAATTATGCGCCTTATTTTATTATCCGCATTTTATTATTGGAAATAATGCTTTCCAAAACGTTTACATAAATAATTTCCAGGGAAAAAAAAACATTTTTTAAAAAATCTATGATAATGTTATTCTCTCCTTTTAAAGCTATTTTAACACCAAACGATTCTTAATGAAAGTTTTCTCGCCATTTTTTCCACGTCGGCGCCATATTAATTAATGCAGACGAAGTTTTTATGCTATGCCCCACAGTCTCGCACCGAACCTATTAACACGCTCTCTGCCTCAAGAATAAAAAAATAGAAATATTTAAAAAATGGGTGATAAAAATGGCTATCCATATTTAATGAGGTAGTAGGAGTTTAAACTTAATTTAGGCCTAAGTTCTTTTTCCCAAAGTTTCGGCTGCAAGGTTTTTTTTTCACCAGCAATCTAAGGCTTTGTAACGACACCTCCATTCAACCTGCACGGTAACTCAGTAAAACCTACTCATTTCTTTAAATAGCTCTCTGTGTACATACATTTATGGCTATGTCGAGAGACACATATATATAAAGTTATAATTTACAAGAAGAAACACAAGTCGGAGAGCTTATTTTATAAGAAGACAATCGTACAAGTTTTCAGGTAAGATGTCCTTCTACGGGTACAGAATGATTGTCCTCTTAAATAAAGAAGCTCTGTCTTGTGTTTCTTCTTTAATAGCGAATGGAGATATTTTCGTTTTCTTAAAGTTAGATTTTGTTATTTTTTAATATTTGGACATATTTCTCTTATATATTATGTACCTGGAAGACGGAATATTATTCGCCAAGTAATAAGAAAAACACGAACTTTTGGAACAACCTTATATTATTATAGACTTTGCTTAAAAAAAAACCTTTTTTTAAACAAATCCTATTTTATCATATATATGAATTTTAAAATGTCCTACTTTTTCTTAAAATGTTTTATCTTTAAGTACGTAAAAATACATAAAGCATAAATGATGTTTCTCTCTGTTTCTAAGAGACGGCGTTGTATACGTTGTATACAGCTAACAATACTTCTGTAGAAGGACGTTACAGCGCTAGAGATAGTAAAATGGTATTTATAAGAAACATATCCCTGTAAGTAGCTAAGTAATTTTCCAAATAAATGTGCCATCAATACATAGTCCTGACTGTCGAAGTGGAATTATCTCAAGGCGAACTCCCCTGAAACACCCATCTATCCTCTCCCAAATTGTCCTCAAGAATTTAGTGTCTCCATTGAAACGAAATTAAAAATTCCTCAAGATCCCATCAAGAACTCTTACCGTAGAATTACGTAAAATATCTCCTGAGTGCTTGTTCATAGACTTGATCATCTGACTTTTTATGGAGTACACCGTGTATTGATTTCTCCATGGCATTTATTATTTAAAGTCAGGGAGGGATTTTTTAAATTTGTCACAACCCTCGCAGGATACAAGATCGGAATAAATATGGGCGGCACATATAGCTCTTTTTTTTTAATTCTAATTTCTGAGATGGTTTGAAGGAGTTGTTTCCTCCTCACTGCTGGAAGCTCCTATTGAACAATGAAATCACCCCCTCCGTGAGCTATTAAACTATCCAATTAAATTCAATTAGTCATTCAATAAAGATGTATAGAGGCAACTCTCGCTTTATAATTAAAAACCTATCGACTTCAAAGAGGGGAAAAAAAATTAAATGAAAATAATTATTAAATCGGGTTTATTATAGGTAAGTTTTAATAGAAATTTTCATCTATTATTATATATAGAGATAGTATTATGTTTTTTTCCATTTCTAAAATGTTTTTGACGAATAACCTTTGAAATTCGAGTTAATGACTATGTCTGGAAATATTTATTTTTGATTAATGACCCGTTTTCTCCATAGAGGCATGTTTGACAAGTATTTCTGTTTTAATAATTGTTATGTTTATTATTTCTCTTCTGTTGTCGAGATGGTGGGAATTTACATATATATTGCCATCATAAAATCTTCATTTTTCGATCCCAAAATATGCAAATCTGTTTTCTCTCATTTATAACAGATAGAGGTTACTGGATGTGTAAATACTAAGACATATTTAACATGTCCCACATGGGGAACTGTCGTCTACAGAAAGGTCCACAGCATGCTGCTGGAAATGTAAAGGAGCAATTGTAACGTACTTCTTAGCTATCATACCGTGGCGTGAGGAATGGTCACATTTAGGATGTGAAATGTCTAGACTATAGTTGGATTATTTCAAATTTTCCAGCCAACCTAGTGTCTATTTAAACCGCCCCTGTACATCGATGCCCAGTTCTTCCAATACTTCCTTCTGAGTGTATTACTTTCTCTTTATGAAAAAAAAATCGGTCATTCCAGGACACATACTGTGTTTAGATAAAACCTACAGAAATGGCTTACCACAATATAGATTGTTCAGGCTCTCGTTCCTCTAGTTAAAAATCTTTAAAATGTAAAATTTAACTACAGATTGATAAAGAGATAAGATCTAAAAGCTTACAATACAAATATATATATTTAAAAACCTTGTGGAAATACATTTATATGGTTTGTTAATCAACATTTTGTTTGTTTCCTAGTGTATATATTGAATAAATAGGTTTCGTATAAATCACATTGCTCAAGAAACTATTCCACTCAAGTGGGTAGTTAAGGTCCAAATTGAAACGGGAAGTGGGAAACGGCACCCAAATTTGTGGCGGTCCTACTTGAAGGAAGCTGGCGTAACGAAGGTCACCACCTTTGTGCCTGGCAAACAGTTGGGTCAAGGGTTGTCCGCCACATCGTCTACTATGAATAGACTTGGTGAAAGAAACACGAGACAATGTCTTTCACCCCAATTCATCTTTTCTTCTACATTCAATATTTTTTTTCTTGTACGTAAATGACGCCTTATATATTCAAGAAGTGGCATTTGGATCATCGCTGGTAGTACCTTAGAGCCAGACTTGAGGTAATAGAGGTGTGGATAACAATAATGGTCCTATGTGGCGTGTATATTGATGGGTTGCGAATAGAACTTTTAAATGGAAAGAGGTTTAGAAAGACCACATCGGTGTAAGAAGTAAATAATATTACTCTTCTTTCATTATTAAATTAAAAAAAAGGAATATTATATTGAATTAAAATGTTAAATTATTTTGACTGGTATATTTATTAGGGTTATGTGATTGTGGACGTTGGGCGCCATTAGTATTGTTAGCAGATAAAACCAACCTCGATAAAACAGAAATGTTTGTTCCGTATATACACAATATACTGACCAATCAGATTTTACCTAAATGTTAAGTTAAATAGGCAAACTAGTGTAGTTTATATATTGAAAAAAATATATTATAAAATAGTAATGGAATTTAATTCATAATTGTGTGTGCAAAACCTACTACTACAAAAGCCCCGCTTATAAAAAATTTGCGTTTTACCTAGACTCGTCCCGGAGTCCAAGAAAAAACCAAACAAAGGTAAACAGTACCACTATGTAAATATGTAACCACAGTTATATACAGTATCTTGGTGGAGAGATATAACTGTGTGTTCCATTGTTTAACTGTATTCTCTACTTTTATACTGAAACTGTAGAACTGGTGGTACAAGTGGACAATAAACAAACAAAGGTAGACAGTACCACTATGTAAATATGTAACCACAGTTATATACAGTATCTTGGTGGAGAGATATAACTGTGTGTTACATTGTTTAACTGTATTCTCTACTTTTATACTGAAACTGTAGAACTGGTGGTACAAGTGGACAATAAACAAACAAAGGTAGACAGTACCACTATGTAAATATGTAACCACAGTTATATACAGTATCTTGGTGAGAGAGATATAACTGTGTGTTCCATTGTTTAAACTGTATTCTCTACTTTTATACTGAAACTGTAGAACTGGTGGTACAAGTGGACAATAAACAAACAAAGGTAGACAGTACCACTATGTAAATAGGTAACCACAGTTATATACAGTATCTTGGTGGAGAGATATAACTGTGTGTTCCATTGTTTAACTGTATTCTCTACTTTTATACTGAAACTGTAGAACTGGTGGTACAAGTGGACAATAAACAAACAAAGGTAGACAGTACCACTATGTAAATAGGTAACCACAGTTATATACAGTATCTTGGTGGAGAGATATATAACTGTGTGTTCCATTGTTTAACTGTATTCTCTACTTTTATACTGAAACTGTAGAACTGGTGGTACAAGTGGACAATAAACAAACAAAGGTAGACAGTACCACTATGTAAATAGGTAACCACAGTTATATACAGTATCTTGGTGGAGAGATATAACTGTGTGTTCCATTGTTTAACTGTATTCTCTACTTTTATACTGAAACTGTAGAACTGGTGGTACAAGTGGACAATAAACAAACAAAGGTAGACAGTACCACTATGTAAATAGGTAACCACAGTTATATACAGTATCTTGGTGGAGAGATATATATAACTGTGTGTTCCATTGTTTAACTGTATTCTCTACTTTTATACTGAAACTGTAGAACTGGTGGTACAAGTGGACAATAAACAAACAAAGGTATACAGTACCATTATGTAAATAGGTAACCACAGTTATATACAGTATCTTGGTGGAGAGATATAACTGTGTGCTCCATTGTTTAACTGTATTCTCTACTTTTATACTGAAACTGTAGAACTGGTGGTACAAAGTGGACAATAAACAAACAAAGGTATACAGTACCACTATGTAAATATGTAACCACAGTTATATACAGTATCTTGGTGGAGAGATATAACTGTGTGTTATCTTCCATTGTTTAACTGTATTCTCTACTTTTATACTGAAACTGTAGAACTGGTGGTACAAGTGGACAATAAACAAACAAAGGTATACAGTACCACTATGTAAATAGGTAACCACAGTTATATACAGTATCTTGGTGGAGAGATATAACTGTGTGTTATCTTCCATTGTTTAACTGTATTCTCTACTTTTATACTGAAACTGTAGAACTGGTGGTACAAGTAGACAAAGCTCGCATTGGTCAATGAATTTCAAATAAAGACTTAATTTGCATAGTTTAGAGTTGGAAAATGATTGTGTTGATGATAATATTGATATATTAATCACAATTAATCAATGATCACAACACCCTACTAATATTAAGAATAATAATTATAAAACTATCACACACAACACAAAACCTTTAATAAACCAATATATTTGTTAGCCTAGGCACAACTTGGGCTGGTAGTATAAACAAACCATTCGCCCCCAGAGCCCCACAAATATTTACAAGAAACCTATTAGATCGGTTCCGTCATAAAATTCCATTCGGGAAACTTCTTGGCCATTACTGAAGATCTACCGCCGGCCTTGCAAGATTCATTTAGCTTCTCTGATTCCCCTTTTCTTCATCAGACTTATTACATTAGCCTTCGGGTCCTTTAAGACGTTTTCTCCTAGTCCTCCCACCCAGCCGTTCTTTCGAGTTTATAAACATCGCACCTAGTCTCATCGTTTGTGGCAAATTCCTAGTGTACAACAGATACGTTGAACGTGCATACTCCAACAGCTGGACTTCCAGTAGATGTGTGAAACTAAACAGTCAGTAATTGATCCACCGCCCCCATCCATTGTTAATGAGGCGGCGGAATGCCTCCAAACAGGATTGGAGGAGCAGGATTAGGATGAAGGAATAAAAGGATTGCCCCACCTCCCTATTCTCTCTTTAAATTTATCCTCCACCCCAAACTGCGCTCTTTTTAAAACTGTCCTTTGTTTGTGGGGCCCCGGATTACGGCGGCTTTGTTTTTTTAATAAAGGATCTTGCGTGGGCTTGATATAACGTCAGTTGGATACTCTGGTAATTGGGCGCGAGTTCGATCAATGAACCACAATGCCATTGTCTCCGTGTTAGGTAGCGTTTAAGAAGCTTTGTGAGGTTTTGTCTCGGTTCCTTGTACCGAGTTGTTCCAACATGTGCACCTGAGATTTGTGTGAAGTCTCACATAATAGAGGAAAACACTGTTTCTGATAATGGAATTATATTCAACGCGCGATTACATTTTTAAAAAAATGAATGTCGACCAGTGCTCGAACTGATATGAAATATAGAGAGAGAATGCTTGGGAAGCTTGGTTCATCAGTGTTGAACCTTCCCAACGATTTGACCAATTTAATTGCTGGGAAAATCAAAACGGATGAGTCAAGCCTCCCCAATTCTTTATTTTTCATTGTCAGTTTACTAATGTATGAATTCGACCGTTTATTTTTTTTAATGTGATAGCCTTGAAAATAATTTCATTCTTGCCAGATATAGATATTTTTGTTTTTCGTGCGTATCAAAGTACTATGTCTTTACTACTCTTAATAATTATGAGGGTTGTTTTT
>CP092869.1:102529069-102559922 GCA_030710605.1 Cordylochernes scorpioides | reverse complement strand
GGTCATCCAGAGAAATGTGAATTCGCATCACGATTTGTAAACTTTCTTTTAATATATAGATAGACATTTGGAACAAAATCAGTTACATATCACACACCAAGTGTTTTTATTCTTACAAACATACTTTACCTAAACAGAAAGCTTTCACGTGAAGCGATGTTGGTTTTGTCGAATGTCGGGTAAACACTATTATTCATGGAACCATGTCGTACAGCCCTCTCCAATACAGAGGAGTTCTCCCTGTTCTGTGAAGCCTTGATTCACAGCATTGTGTAGATGGAAGTTCACCGGACTGGCATAACGTGATGGAGACAGACTGGGGAAGTCACCATCTTCCAGTAGTACAGACAAGTAACTGACTAAAGTAGTACAGATCCAATTTGCATACACTCTACTCCTAAAGTGATATACATATTCACGACGCTGTGTGTATTTTATACAGTAGAGTTATTTACTTCATACGTCAAATTCTTTGATCGCCTCAAAGATTAAAAACTTTCGGAGAGAGTCTCATTTAATCTATTAGGAGAATTCACACCATAGTCCAGACTAGATATAGTGATGAAGATTATTCTCCGAAAGCTCGCTTTTAAAATCGTTTTGAGAAGGTGAATTAATAATTTGAAGAGCAAGAGAACGCGGGAAGAGAAGGCACGCTGCTGTTTTTTTTTTTTAAATGGAGTTCTCTCTCCATCATATTGGCCCCGCGGGATTATTTATCAAGATATCGGCATGTTGGATATTAGAATGGTGTACCGCCGCCATCTGTCAGACAGAACAGATGGACACATGTGGTCGATATTTTAGAGGCCCGAGTGAGTTTCCAGCGTTTCTGCGGCCATTGGACCAGTCCACGAGACCCTGCTTATTTACATATATTTCTACTGTTCTCGACGCTTATGTAGCTAATTTGCTTAAATACCAGCACCAATATTCCGCCCCGCAGTGTCGTATATATAAGCAGAATCGTCCAATACAATAGTAGAACTCAGAGAAGCGCGGTATGGTAGATTAAACTGGCGAAACCGCTGGGAGGATTCACCACTGATGAGCCAGGACCTCCAATATTTTTTTCATCGCAGTAAAGCCTGTAGAAGTTGTTTTTTATTTTAAAAGTAAAAATTCGCGTTTCAAAAGGTTTTATTTACTAACCATAAATAGCAATAGATATTATAGTTTCATGGAAACAAGAGATAAAGGATGGCATCAGAGAGAATCAGCAGATATATTCTGTATAAAGAATGGAGAGAGAGTTGTTGTTACAGAAATCAATATTAAGAGAAGGTTATGTATAAACAATACAAGATTGCGGGAGTATTCATATACCGAAAGGTGCACCTCTCCCTTTGAAAAATGCCTTGAAACAACGCATTATTTATCATATTGCCACGTTGAAAATTAGGGAAGACCAACTTCAGGATGAGACAACAATTTATTTCAGGCAAGGACAAACTATGAATGGTAAACAAAAGATAAGACACGAGGGAAATTTACAGAGTAGCAAGATATAAACATAAAAATGAACACTCTGTTAATAAAAATAATAAATACTTTGTTACAATATTAATGTGTTAACGTGATACTCCTGTTGAAGGACTGACAAGTCCGAAAGCTTGAAAATATAAAGTTGGACAAGAAACTTGGAAGCTTTATTTATTTTATTAAACAACCCGACATCGCATTGAATGAAACCCAAATATTTATTTTCTCACAAAATATATTTTTTTCTGTAAATATCACAATCCATAAGATTTAACATTTAAATAAAAACTGCACATTTTCGGATATAAAAATAAAAACTGGGTTTTTATTGTGTAATATTTCGTCGATCAAAACATTGGTCTTTTCCAAAGCTCCTGAAATATCTTGTGTAAACTTGCTGCGGGAGATCTCAACAAACTTGTTTGAACTGAAAACCTTTTTCTTCCAGAAACTTTATACAAAAGATGACATTCTGCTAATTGGAATTCTACCTAATTGGTTTCAAATAATTACTGGGAGGGTGTGGAATAAACCGTCGACCTCCATGACATGGGATCGAATCCCGCATTGGGCACTTTTTTCTCTGAGGAAAAAAAATGCTTCAATGGTCTTCTATTCTTGTGGAAATTCAACCCACCAGCGAGTGCAAGTAGGCAAACGGAGCTCTGGCACATTTGTAAGTGCAAATGTCGAACTGATTTCCACATGGGTAGATGTACACGCTTGTTCGGCGGTACATATACTAAAATTGGAACGATACAGAGAAGATTAGCATGGCCCCTGCGCAAGGATGACACGCAAAATCGTGAAGCGTTCCATACATGGGTAGAAGTGACCATCACTCACACAGCTCATCTAGTGACGGTAGCTTTCTTGACCCCCTTCAGCCAGCTCTTCCTTCAATTTGTTTCTAACATCTTTTATAATCCATTTGTTTTCATTCTGTGTCCGATGTAGGTCCGTCTTTGTTTACATATCTGGGGATCTGCCTGGATTAATTTCAATCATGGTTAAAACACTCAGATATTAAAGCAAAACTCATCCAAAATGAAAGAAAGGTTGAAACATCACCTAATAATTGTTTTCTGAAAGTCCACTGTGTGTATTCGCGGACACTTTATAAAGGTAGACCTAATGCACAGATACCTATGGTAGATCATTTATCTTTTAAAATCTATTATAAAGAAAGCCCCATATATTTATTTAAAAATTAAAACACTTTAAATATTCGAAAAAATCCCTTGTATCCCATCATTTGAGAGAATAATTCATTTAGGAAGAGTTTCTTCAATAAAGAAAACATTGAAGTAATTCAAGCTTTTGGGGTCTTTCCACGGGCGTGATGTTAACGCCAGTGGAAGGTCCGAGGCCCGAAAGTTTAATTGAATGATTTTTTGCAAGAAATTTCCCTGGATGGATTTTTTATTTAAAATAAAATTTTGAATATTGATTCGCCTCAAAAATTATATACACTCATGGTCACAAAACTTAAGAAATTAAAAGTCTTTGAAGTCGCCGGTCGTCTGTTTTTTTTTTTTTTTTTTTTTTTTAAGGAGACAGAGGCTGTTCACACTTGGTTTGGTTTGCTCGTGTGTCTTCAATAAAGGTCACTGTAATATCTTTCAGAGTTATTGTCTGAATCTTGATATACATGCTAAAAGGTACAACTTCCTTAAGTTTTTTCTATGAGTGTATATTGGTTATCTCGTGTGTCTTCCTTCAATAAAGATCACTGTAATATTGTCTGAATCCCGATTTAAAGGTACAACTTCCTTAAGTTTTGTCCATGAGTGTATATGTGATATCTTGGGACCTCTGGGACCAGTGTTACCTGATGCTAGACGAACCTCGATGTCAACTCTACCGTGCAGTCGTGGTGGAAGGCGACACAGCTGGGCCAAAGGTGAAATAAACAAACAGAGATTCCACTAAGAAGCGTCTGACGTCAAGAAGGAATGGGATGAGCGGAGAGAGAGATCTTTAGAGCAAGTGTTACCTTGGTGGAATCCAAGCGCAGACTGCCTAACCTAGGTTCTCGATTTAACACCAAGACCTTTCTTCTTTCTAATTGGTAGGAAGATGTCACGCGGCCGTTTTCTATTGGCTGACCTACTTAGGTATTGTTTCCTAATTGGTCTTTGCTGCTGTCTTTGTCGGAAGATATTACCGGCCTTGCCCAGGAAATACTGGCCGTTAAACTCAACTTTTATGATTTCCGCGATCATAAAATTAGCTGTAATTTTATTAATAGTTGTTCTAACTTTAAGCCTCTTTGCTAGGCCTTACTTCTACTCTCACCTAAGCCTGATTAGTTTTAACCTTAATTTTCTCCTGTTAGTCTCCATTCCTTCTATCTGTACAGTTGCTATACTTTATTAGATTCTTACGCGGTACAGATTGATGTTAGTTGAGGCTTTCTATTTGCAGTACATAAGAAGTTATATACAGTCATGGGGTGGAACATGTGGTAGTAGATATCTAGACTATTTACAACAATTCCATGGTCTTAAATCATCACATATATATTCCAGAATATAGGCCAAATACTCTTTCTGGATTAATAAAGAAGAACTAACCACGTCAGGCTCTACCTCAACGACCACAATACCTGGTGCTGAAGACTTCCATAAAAGTTCAAGGAATGGATATTTAAGGTTATATAAGTGAGGGAGACACAAAGCTAAACGACAAAATATATTGTAAAATTGTACTGGGGGAATTAAGTGGGTGAAAGGCAATTCGTGCAGATAAAATATGTTTTGTCATATATCATATTTGTTTTGAAACCCTATATAACTGTGTGACAAGTAAATAAATGTACAGAGATAATAAATAGCTCGCATTATAACAAGATAGCTTTTCACAGCCAATTATCTGAGGCTGCTTTATTATTTTTGCTATAATCCGTGCGCCATCTTGGAATTAAAATAAAAAGAGGTAAATTATTGGGGAAGATGACTCCCGTTTATAATCCAAATATTTATTTTCCTTTCTCCAGCGTCATTTAAACCGTCAATGTTGTTTTTATAAGAATTGGATTTTTTTTAATTAGCGCCTCGATGATTTTTGGGTCAAAATGTAAAAAAATAATATTCGCAGATAAATCCGCTCCCCGGTCTAACGAGGTGTAACAAAAATAAGACTAATTAATCTAAAATTGGATTAAAAAGGCTTACGAAAGATTTTTTAAAAGGGGGATATATTTGAGATGATTTTTATTGATTTTAAAATTTGTTCATAGAGAAGACTGCGCTGTTAAGCAACAGTTTCTCTAGATTATTGATTATGCTATTGTTTATTGATTGGACGCTGTCAAATTCAGCACTGCTGTAGGAGTTTCTTCTTTCACTCAAGTTCCTCGTTTGTTCTCCCATAAGATGCCTCCAGCATCTACTTGTAGAGAAACCTAAAGTACATTTCTCCAGAATTTAAGAAAATAACGCACCCATCTCTAACGATATGGAACTGTTAAGCACGGATTTTTCTTTATCTAATAAACCAAACTTTCTGCTGTTCTTTCTGCGGAGAGGGTTGGCTCATCAGTGGTGAACCCTCCCAGCGGTATCGCCAGTCTAATCTACCAGACCGCTTCTTTGAGTTCTACGATTGTATTGGGCGATTCTGCTCCCATATCAGACAATGTAGGGGGAATTGTCCAATACAGGAATATAGTTTTTAAAAGTGGTATGGTTGATTAAAATGGCGAAACCACTGGGAGGGTTCACCACTGATGAGCCAGTCCCTCCCAATAGTTTACATCGCAGTAAGGACAGTAAAATTTTGCTTCATTTGATAAAGAAAAATTGGTGGCGTGATAGTTTTATTCCGTACATCTGTATATTGTGTGTTGGAATATCCCATGTATCTACCTCCCGTGACTCCAGTTATCTGGAACTCCGAATTCCACGCAACCTAAATTTCAGATATTCGAATCGTAAATCATTTATGGAGAATGGAATTTGTGTGTTTTTCAAATGATTAATTTGGTGAACCCTCCCAGTTGAACCTACCATAGAAGAAGGTTGTATAAGTAGAGAATAAATATCCAAGCTGTGCTCAGGGCTTGTCCTTCCTCGCCCTCATCGTGCTGGGCGGACGGCTGTTCTCCACGGACCGGGAGCTGGCTTTCCTGCGCTCTGTCCTGGCTCAGTGGCTGCCCTCGGCGGACAACCCTCCGGGTGCTCGGGCCGCAGGGACGGAGGTGGTGCCCGGCACCCAAGTGCGCGTCTCCCCGTCGGAGCCTGCGAGGGTCCTGCTGCACGTAGCGGGACTACGGCAGGAGCTCCAGGCGTACATCCGTGAGTAGCTTGAATATCTATTGGACACCTGCAGTCACATTACACTCAGTTAGTATACATGGTACAGCCAATCCTAGTGGACATATATATATATGTTATATTAAAATATTATTTTATTTAAAATTATATTTCATAGATTCAAATATTCTGCTAAATCGACCACCAGAGGTCACGCTTCCCCTATAAAAACTCAATGTTGTTGTTTCCCGTTTGCCGGCTCAAATCTTTTGTACATTATGTAAATATGTTTTTCATTTTCTTATTCTTACGCCTTAAGTCAGGCTTACTTTTATCAAATTATGTCTTTTATATAGCTCAATTAAAGCAATTACTGACCAAGGCCATTTTTATTATTATAGTTTCAATATTTTAACCACGACTGCATTACCATAGCATAATCCTCAAGATAATCAAATAGCAACAGAAATCTCTTATTATATATACAGTAGAACTTGGATAATTCGAACTTCTTTAATTCGAAAACCTCTTTAATTCGAATATTTATCTTGGTCCCCAGAATTTCCTATAATTATAATTTCCGTTTTTAATTCGAATTTTTGGATAATTCGAAATTTTTTATGGTCCCTAGGGGTTCGAATTATCCAAGTTCTACTGTATATATAGTTTGGCCTGTAGTACTCGGGAGTAATCTTGACCTAAATGCCCTTCTCTTATACCTCCAAGATTTAAAAACATTTTGTTTACTTATCCCAAATACACGTGGCATAGGTAGGACATGCTGCGCCACATGTCTAAACATGTTGAACCAAGTTTACAATTATAAGTGGCCAAATACCCGTTTTGTTACTTGCACTCTCTGATCGACTGGAGTTTTGAGAGAATCGGTACCCATCCAAAGCAATTATTTTCTTCATAAAAAGTGTCCCATGCGGGATTCGATCCCCGAGTCATGGCTGCCTAAAATCGACGGTTTATCCTCCACTAACCTCTGCATTCAGCTTCCATTATTGCTGTTGTAAGGTTGTTCCAAAAGAGCTGGTGTTGTGGCTTTGTCAACGACCGCTAGTTTGCGAAGACGGTCAATAGATGGCGTCTAGTTTTGACGTCTAGTTTGACGGAGAAAAGGCGACATTTTTTCATATAGAAACCCATACTAAAACTTTAGAAAATAAAAAAAAACGTATATTGTAATTTTGAATCCAATTAATGCATTTTTATAATTATTATACATCTATTAAATAATGACGAATCCTGTATGGGACTTTGATTCCAGTAAAAAGCTTGTTGCTGCGGTTGTATATAGTCACAGTGTAGAAAATATACTACACTATACCTACTACTTATAGGTTTCTCTCTGTATTCTTAGTTCTCTTCTCTTTAATTACTCTGTAAACTGGCGAATCCTATATAGGACGAGAGGTCCTCAATAAAGGCTTTTGTTGTTGTCGTTGTATATATCTATTAAATCATATGTCTATATCGGAGCATTCTACTCTGTCTAGAGTTGGTCCAGTAACAGGGAGGTTTTAGATCACTCGAGTCTGAAGATGCCGTGCCTATTTTGACCCGGGCAACGCCCGTGTTTTACCCGATTGAATGTTTTGATTCAAATACTATTTGTTACAATTATAAATTGGCGCCTTAAATAAACGCATATGTTAGTTAATAACTATAGCCTATGTGCTTTATCTGTCTATGTACTGTTGGCTTCCGTAGGCGTCTCTTACTGGGAAAAAGAAAGAGAGGATTCCATTTAGTTATTAACTAATATATGCATTTATTTAAGGAGCGACCCGCTCCAACACAATAGTTACAAAAACCAAAAAGCGAGTTGGGGGGGGGGGGGGGGGGGGGGGGGGGGCAAAGGTGGCGTGATCGTAGCCAACCAATAGGAGAGCGCCATTCCAAAAAAAAAAAGCAAACGGTGACAGAGATGAAGGATTAAGAACGCATGACGCTCGTAACTGTATATAGAATGTACTCACAACATGTACGATGGGTTTATGTTCAAAATATATAGCAACCAATCAAATGGATTGAAGTCTATCGTATTAATATCGTTACAGTAAATATCATGGAATGAATGAAATATTTTATAATTTTAAATAATAATAATAATAATAAAGAGAACATTGTAGGTTAGATTTTGATCAACTTCATCCACATTTTTGTAAATGTTTATTGTCCTTTGACGTGTCCTATTGTCGCCCTTTTAATGTCTTCAAGACAGAAAATAACATTCACTGAAAATGTTTAATTTATTATTAATCAGATTTACATGTGTGACAGGCTAATGTTATATTGAGTAAACAGTGTGCAAATATTCTCGAATTCATCCTTTCACGTGAAATGTTTTCTAATAGTTAATTAAATACAATTACCTTACTTTTTTAGGTAAACATATTTTATAGATGAAAAATAAGGCAAATTATAAATACAAGCAATTCCATAGTCATTGGTCAAAAATTGGAGAAAAAAAACACAGATATATTCTAACAGTATCCAACCTGCAAAATTGGATTTTTATTCTATTTGAATTTTGTTACACTTTCATTCGAGAAATTATCAATAAACGGCAACAATTTTTACAAATTTGTTCGCGGACGAAATTTCTTTTGATCATTTTTGGTTGAGTTTGATCTCTAATGGAAGTATCTGGAGTAAGCTAATAAAACAATAAAGGCGGCGGCGGACAACAAAGGGAAATATTTCAATAAAAGTCACTGAGGTGGTGATATCATCGAGCGATTAAATTCTGAGAAGAATTCCATAGTCAAATATTTTATAGGAATTCACAGAGGCTGTGAGATTGGAAAATTATCTTCAGTGCGCTTGGACGACTCGGCGAGGTGCTGAGTGTATTCCCTGGGATTTTGTTAATCAGATCAATTAACGTCTTAATTGGAAGCTTTTATTATCCACCCACCGTGTTTTCCATTTTATTCCGTGTTGCCAGCTTTATTTCTCTACTTCAGTGACTAACTCAGATTACAGGGAGTCATCCATTTAATGGATTCCAATTTTTGACAATTTCTTTCATGTATTGCCGGCTTTTTTTCACTTTTTCCTGTTTTACTTCAGGTTTTTGGCAGTTTAATTAAATAATTTCAGGTTAAAACTCAGGGTTCGAGTTTTACTGTAAGTTTTGGAAAACTTTGCTTTTTTTTTTCGAGAGTTACTCTATAATGTTTTAAAAGTTCTATAAACCAGTTTTGCCTAAAGGTATTTTTTGGGGCAAGTAAAAATATAGATATTTCAAACGAATCATCACAAAAAAAAGCAATTATATTCATCACAAATATGATTACTTAAATAGGACTCCCAATATATATATTCTTGGGTTCTTTGAAAAATTTATATAAAAAAAAAAAAACAAGAATGCCATTCCTGTACATGAAACATTAAAACAAAATCACTTCTAAGAAATCCCGAAATATTGTGTGGAAACATTTCTGTTCTCCTGAAACTGCACTTCTTGACGTCCACTATCCGTGAAGCTCCTACTAGCCTGCTTTCTTCTGTCTGTCAGTACTGTAAGTGCGCTCTATGAAATCATCTTTTCCACAGTACACAATCTGAGGAAGCCGATCTCAGCGATGGGCCGTGGGGGGAACTGTGCCGTGGAAGGACGATCCTTGTTGTGTCCCTCGGGCCAGGAGTGGAAACTTGGGGAACCGAACGTCTTTGAACAGAAGGTTTTCTGGGTATTAGATAAAACTAATAACTATTGTTATCTCTGAATACTCTGACGTCACATAATTTCATTATAATATTATAAATAATATTTTAACGCGCGCGGACAGATTACAAAATCTTCGAGGAAATACTCCAGCCAGAATTTTGGGCCTGAAGAAGAGCTCACGTGTTTGTGTGGAGACATTTTAATAAAAGGATATTTACATCAGAAGATCGGTATGTGAGGAAGGGATGAGTGTAGGTCGGACTTGGCCTGTCATCTGGGGGAACCTCTGTCCCATCCAGTAGTCTCATTGTCCTGAGTCCATCCTCACAACTATAACACATTTAGATATATCGGAGGTTGGAATTATATATTTACCTAAAAGCATATGCTTCTTTTCTGATGGCTTCCCATAGCACACCGGTCCTCGGAGATTTTGTGATATGTCCGTTAAAATATATTCTCTTTAAATAATAATGAAAAATTGTATCCAATATTTAACGCTATAGTATATATTCAGATAATACAATAGTTTAACGTATTTAGTCGTTTTCTTAAATACCTAGAAAACCTTTTGTACATGGAATGATAGAATCCTAAGTTTTGCCAGATAGATTATGGTAGGTGTTTGTTTGTATTTACGTAATGTTTGTTCTTTTGGTTCGCTGCCTTCCAGGAGGAGGAGGTGCTGTGCCCGTGCGGAATCTATGTTGTTGTTTTATCGGAATTATAGATTTTTGATATTAGGATCTATTGTAGGATGGAGTATCTACAAAGCACAGTGTGGAGGAGGTCCGAGCGGCCAATCAATCCCCCAATATCCTGAGCGTCTTTTAACTTTTTTGGGTGTAAATATCCAATCGATGGTCGTAAAAACATTTTTATTGGACTTCCATCGGTCACGTGACCCCGCCTTTGTTTACTCCTGCGCCCGGATAGAAGTGCTCGGTAATAAAACAATGGACTTGTCACCTGCTGATTGGTATCCCGTGGGGATGTCCCGAGATATTGCCACGGAATTTACTTGTTTTATCAATACCTAGCCTAGATTATATAGTTTTATTTATTGGGCCCTATCTCATTATTGCTCTCTTGCTGGTTAAGATGCATCATCGCTTTTTTGTATTGAATCTTTGCAATATTTATACATAATGTCAATTCAGTTGTATCTATGCAAATCATTGATGCAGTATAAGATCATATTGTTGTCAGACTTCTTTGTAATTTCCACCAGTCGAAGAAGGTCCGTGAGATTCAAAAGCGTGTGAAACGGTCGGACCAATAAAATAAACTTAAGCATTTTGCTCGTAAATAATGATAGTCAATATTTAATCCTTTGTTCTGATCTGGCAACGCCGCGAAATCAGACGACGCGCGCACCTTGTTCGAAAAAATGCCTTTTCCTGTAAACAAGAACTCTTTTAGCCTAAATGTTTAATAAATATATATGTAATATTAAAAATAAAGAAGGCATCTCCTGACCACGAGCACATGTGCTTTTTAGATGGCAGAGCGCCATCTAGTGGAGCAAGAATAAACTAAACGTTTATTTAGCTTGCTCCGTGATATTTGGCCAACCCAATTTCTTGATTTATCAAGAAATTGGGTTGGCCAAATATCACGGAGCAAGCTAAATAAACGTTTAGTTTATTCTTGCTCCACTAGATGGCGCTCTGCCATCTAAAAAGCACATGTGCTCGTGGTCAGGAGATGCCTTCTTTATTTTTAATATCAACACCTGACCCACTTATCTTTTATTTTTTCTATTGTTTTCTCATATGTAATATTGTTGCAAATGCCGACGTATGGATAAGCTGGCAGTCGTGTACGTGAGGCGAGTGTTGATGATCTTCCCACACGCGGACAACAAGAAGCAGAGGCAGGGCTAGATATTAGCACATAGAGGGATCGGGGACAGCCCACGGGACAGGGGTAGAGGCCATGACACAAACTTGGATGCTTCTCACCGAGACATGGAGAGAGAGAGACTGTGTGTATGAAAGACAGCAGCCGTCTGTCGATGGCCACCCTCTAGAACATCTGCTGACCCCTTGCCAAAATCTGTCCTGTTTAAAGGGGTTGTCTATAAAGAGTCCCTAGGGGCCCCACATGGGCTGGGCGTTGCCATTTTCCTCCGCTCTCCCCAGCTGTCCCCAGCTGACCGCTCTTTGGATTTTTATTTAGACGTCACCATTTTAATAGAAGGTAGGATATTTTAAGGCATCGGCTCTAACTAATTGGGAGATATGTGGCATATACTAAAAGTGTCATTATTATACAGTTTAAAATATACGATATATAAATATTGTATAAATGTGTATATATACGTTTCTCTATAATTTTACCTTTAGTATATAATCTTATCGCTATATATTATATATCAATATTATATACAGATATGCTTAAACATGAGCACCTTTACCTTTGACCATATCCATTTCAAACAGATAAGGGGATCGCCTATGGGAAGCCCCCTCTCCTCCATAGCTGCTGAGCTGGTTATGACCAGAATAGATAAATGGGTCTGCAACCTCCATTGTGATGACATTCTTTTCTGGCGACGATATGTCGATGATATCCTTTGCATATGTAAAACCGACCTTGAAGAAACCATCCTGTCCACCCTCAACAGTTACAACCCTAACCTCTCGTTCACCATGGAAAAAGAACAGGGACACATCATTCCCTTCCTAGACATCTTAATCATACGTACCCCGGCATCATTCCACACCACAGTATACTACAAGAATAGCAGTACCCCCACCTACACCCATTTCTACTCCTTCTGCCCCATAGTACACAAAATTAACATCGTTAAAACACTCACCAGGCGCCTTCACACACACTGCTCTCTACCCATCTTTAAAACCACAGAAAAAGCCCGTATCATCTCCCATCTCACCGCCGCCTCCTATCCACTAACATTCATTAATAAACATACCTATTCTCCCGCCCCCTCCAATCCTCCCCCAGTCTTCAGGACTACCTGCATGTTGCCCTATTCTCCTTTAACAGTTAGTATCTCCCGTCTCATCAGGCCATTTGGCATTCGCACCTTTTTCATTAATACCCCCAGTATCCACTCACTTCTCCGACACCCCATTACAAAAACTGGTACCCAACTCAGTCCTCTGGATTCTTCTGGGGCGGTCTACTCTGTCTCATGCGAACATTGTTCCGCCACTTATGTGGGTGAGACAGGTAGAACCGTCGCCATTAGAATGTCAGAACACACCCGCAACATTAACAACAACGACCCACGTTCCCTCATCTATCAGCATGTTGCATCCACTGGCCACTCTTTTAATACCAACCACCCCACTATCCATTACCGTAACATACCCAACCTACACCAAAGATTAATGTTAGAATCCATAGTATCCACCAAACTTAAAAGCATAAATAGAAAAATAGAAATTCCTGAAATTTATGATATCTTTGTTTCAAGTTAATCTATTCCTTTTTTACATAGTTAAAAATCTAGTATACAACATCTTATTACCATATCAATACAATAGTTACTTATTAAAAATTAAAAATTCTTACTGCTAAGTTATAAAAATTGTTTATTATGTAAATCATCCCTTGTATATAGGTCGGTCTCTCGCCTTAATTTTCTGTCAAACCTGTAGAAGGGCGTTTGCCCGAAAGCTCGTAACGTTTACAAATAAAAGATACCTATCTTCCATTTAATGATACGTTTCTTCATAAAATATTATATTTATTAATTCATATTTATCATCATTTTTTAAAACCCTTAACCGCTCCATGGAGTCCGGGTTACGAGAGAAGAGCTAGAGTTTATAGTTGAAACATTATTCCATTATTTCTTACCACTGTATGTGTGTGGTGGACAGTAAATACATCTGTATGACTCCGTGAATTGCCAAGCAGCTTGCGACAATTGTAGCAATAAATATACCAAGCTGAAAAATAGACATTTTGTTAGGAAGAAATCTACACTAACGTGCCACAAAGTCAAGTAACAAAATAATTATTGATTTAAAATATCGGATAATTTATTGAACATAATTTAAGACCTCCTGATCGTGCAGCATGAATTTGCTGATGGCTTACGCCATCTATCGATATAAAAATCAGCTGACGTTTTGTTTTCAATTGTTCCAAAATATTGACGACCCTTTCTTGATAACTCTTTAAATTAAAGATACTTCGGCCAGTAAATCTTTTTATTATCTCGACGTTTGGACAAAATTTCTTGATAAATCAAAGAAAAAAGCCAACCACTTTATCAATAAAGGGTATTTGACCTATACATACACTCATAGACAGAACTTACGGAAGTTGTACCTTTCAGCATGTATATCAGGATTCAGACAATAACTCTGAAAGATATTACAGAGACCTTTATTGAAGACACACATATATACACTCATGGACAGAACTTACGGAAGTTGTACCTTTTACCATGTATATCGGGATTGAGAAAATAACTCTAAAAGATATTACAGTGACCTTTATTGAAGACATATATATACACTCATGGACAAAACTTACGGAAGTTGAACCTTTTAGCATATATATCGGGATTCAGACAATAACTCTGAAAGATATTACAGTGACCTTTATTCAAGATACACTGATAACAAATTGTGGACAAAATTGCCTCTATCTCCTTCAAAAAATAAAAACAGACAACCGGCGACATCAAAATATGAAACCTACATAATTTTTGTCTTTGAGTGTATATATGGTAATTTAAACAAACAACCCCATACTGTGTATATAACTTATAATAAGATTGTCATGTTGTATATAGAAACACATCTATAAATAATTATGCGCATGATTAATCTGTGTCATTGCATCACCCTATGTAATGTAATTTGTACAAAGTGGATAAATAAATAAAATCTGTAATAGATTTAAGAGTTGAGCTAAAGCAGAGATCGAACATATAGTATTGCCAAAACAACAAAGTCTAAAGAGGGAAGTCATAAATCAGGTCGATTTACAATTCCCACAAACAAGGCCACCCACACTGTCACATGTGGTGGAATGCAGAGACCCCTCTCACACCTGGACAGGTAAAGGCGCCCTTTCTCAAACGCCCCTGTCACATAAGGTCGCCCCGTCTTTAACCTATAAATCATCACCTTACAGTCTCTTGACAGCTGAGTTCAGTTCAGTTGAGTTTAGTTCACCCTTAGTGCAAGCCGCGTCGGTCGTATGTTATGTCGATCTCATCCAACATGTAGTTAGGAAGAACTCGTCTATCTCCATCTTGCGCTTCTAGCTCAGCTTTTATCTGTTAACGGAACTTTCTTAGTGCAATTGTGTCTTCGTTTTTTGTGTGGATATCCCCAGCTTTCCACTCTGCCTCGACCACGACTGCCTGTATTTTGTGAGAACTTTTAAAGGTCTTCCAAGGTGCAGAGAGGTACTGGAAAACTCTACATCCTGACTGTTCCTCTCGGTCAACACAGTACAACAAGAGCTACCAGGACTTCAACATTTATTTCAGTAGTCGACAGGATTCTACAAGAGTCAACAGGATCTCATCACAGATAAGTCGACAGCAACTCATCATCACATTTAAGTCGACAGGATACTACAAGTTGACAACAACCAAACATTCAACAATATATTTCAGGAGCCGACAGGATGACCAAAACGAAGGATGACACAACGAAGAGGTAAGAAGACTGTTCAGATAAGAAGCGAGAACGAGCAAAGATGGAGGAACAAGCCCGCCATACCAACGAAACAACCAAGCAATCTCTCCCCCCAACAAGAGACGATATTTACGGAAGAAACGCCGCCCCAACGGACTTCCGCATACCCGCTAACCGATCGCCAACGCCGGGAGCAAGCTGACCACCCCAACGACGCAGCCGAAAATCCCACAAGACATGGAAACCGAGCAGCGATGTGGCCCAAACCCTGTGAGAAGTTCTTCACCTTCGACCTGACATCGTCGAGACAATGCTCAAGGCAACAACCTGCAAATCAACTTCACAAAATCTACAAGCTTCTACAAGTCCAACATGGAGCGACTTCCACGTCAACAGGAAAACAACCAAAGAACACGTTTCCTGACTGAACTTTCATCCAAATTGTAAGTTTTTAAAAAAAACCTACCTTAACCTCATCCTCAACTTCACAACTTGATTCCCCATAAATTTTGTATTTATATTTTCACTTTAAGCATTTTAAAATCAATTTTTACCTTTTTTTTATATCATTTTTAATTCAATTTTTAATTATTTTTACATTCTTAATTCAAACTTTAGCTTTTTTATATCATTTTTTAGTCAATTTTTAAAACCTTCACAATCTCATGTATCAAATTTACTTTAATTTTTAATCAGATTATAAATTTCAAGTTATTACTCTCAATTTTACTCATAAAAAAAAAAAATTTCGCCCATCACGCATTTTTACCAATTTACTAATTTTACATGTCTATCCAAAATTTATCTAAAATGGTACTATCCAAGTCTACAACTTGAAAAAAAAATCCTTATTATTATTTTAAAAAAATCTCATTCATCATAATTCTCAACCTTTTTTTGTTTTACTTATTAGTTATCTTTATACCAAAAGACCAATATCCTTATCAATTCTTAAAATTTGGTAATGTTCACCATTTTAAGTAAGCGCCCAATTTAAATTATTTGTAACTCTCACGACATTGCCCTTTTACAAGAATCATTTTAACGCTACCATAATCAACGATTTGAAAAATATATTCAAATCTTAAATGTAAATTAGCATCGGTGAAACGCATTTTTTTTAATTGCAAAAATCGGAAGTTACAATATCTTCAAAAACACCACTAGGGAAAACAACTATCTTTCCCAAAACAAGTTAGGAATAAAGATTCACTCAACTTGACCGCCAGTAGCTAATTTAAGTCACAGCCTTCCAAAACGATTACAATCGTTAATATTCGAGGATAAATACACTCCCTCGTCTTTTCCTTTTTACATGCATGATTGGTCATCAACACATTTCTTTCAAAAAACCTTACAACACCCTCGCATCACTATCTCAAATTGGCAACAATTATTAGTGCGCGACTCAACACACAAATCCAATTTCGAGCTCCACTTAGCTCTATATCGTCGCCACAATAAAATAATTTCACATTAAGCGTGCCACATCCACTAACAGTCAAATATTCTCTCGATGTGTTTCATACAACAACCACCCATGACTTTATTAAATTTGTTATTCATGGTTAAACAGGTTAGATTTGTACCAAACTAAGACTTCACGTGACACCTTTTCATTCACATTTCTCACTTCGTGTCACAGTGCCACACCACAAAACTTTTTCACTTTTCAGGCCAAAGACGCCTTCACCACGCCTGTGACACCACAATTCATCCCAAAACGTGTCCACGTCGAAAGTCATATCTTTCACTCACTTCTAGCCTGAAATCATCGTATAACATTTTTTACTAAGTCTTAACACTTACGAACATCGAGAAAACTATATTTTCAAATAGGCAAGAAAATTGCCAACTTCAACAAGAGAGAGAAAGTCAGTTTCAAGTAAGACAGAAAATAAACACCCCGCACGTGTGACCACCCCAAAAATAGAATTTCCGTAAAAAAAAAAAAAAAAAAAAGGAAGTGGACGCCCTTTTTGACGCCACTCCCTTGGTCACTACTATCTTTTGAGAATATCTTTGGACATGCCCTCTCTTCCCCCTCAAGGCAGATCTTCTTGACCGCTAGCTTCATGACGCCATTTTGAACACATGTGTCACACTACTCATTTAGATTTCCTCGAGAATCTCACAAATCTCACCAACGAGATATCACAACACAACATACTTTAAACATTTTACATGTTAATTGATAACACCAATTAAAACAATTTGGTTAAGTCTTATATAGACTTTTTAACGCGAAAGAGAAATCATTCTCTACATACCAGCATTGAGGACAAACGAAAAAATCATTTCACATATTCCCAGTTTCAGAGTCATAGAAACACCGATGTTACCAAAGGGATATAATCTAGTCACACACCACAACTGTAACTTTTCGTCAAAAGAGACAATTTTTGTTCAATTTTACACTACTTAAAATTTATCCAATCATTAATAACCTTCAATTATATTATAAATTTTGTATAAAATCTTGAATAATTATTCTCATTCTTACCTTTCAATTATATAAACAAATTTTTTAATCCAACATTTAAAAAAAAAAAAAAAATTTAATCAAATTTACTTTTATTTTTCATGATATTATTTTAGTATTGTAAAACATCTAATTGTTTCAAAAATTATTTTTATTTTATTATTTATTATATATTTTATATATTACAGGTTTAATTTTGTCCACTTACACTTTTTGTACCCGCAATCATATTTCTATATTTCTATTCACTATATTTCATTTGTTTAAATACCTTTATTATCTGACAAAGTTTATCATCCACTATCGGGCATCTACAACAATCGTTTTCAACAATCATATTCTTTAACCAATCCCCTATATTTTTCATCACTATCTTTTCAGTCATTGCGTCACATCAATGTAGAAAAACGACAGCACTACTTGACAATTTATTTTTTGATTTCGTAATTCAACAAACGCCTTGAACACAGTTCCCCAGACTTACAAATCCAAACTTCTGGTCTGAACAAGCTTCAAGAGTTTATTTCATTTCATCCGCAGAGCAAATCACCAACGCATACACAAAGCGTTCACTTTTTTCAACTTTCAACTTTTTTTTTCAGCTCTAGCGGACCACATTCAACCTTTGATTTCGAGTCGAGTCAGATCACCTACTGTCGCTACAATTCTACTTATCGCATGGCTCTATTTCACTCCTTTCTCAATCATATTAATAAGCAACTTTTCTTCAACAACTTTTCAACCCAATAACACTACAATTGTGACAAAGCACTGTTCTCCTATACAGGATCACAGGTGAAACATTGCCTAGGAAGACGCTCAAGTCCATATCCTCGCTTTGCACCTGGACCTAAGTATTTGATTGCATGTGTAAATCTCACAATTGCCTATTCTTTAACTACTAACCCTGTCCAACGCCCACCAATATTCTCTTAGAATGTGAATTTTTATGTCATCATTTTATTTTAATCATCTTTTTTGTTAATCAAACAAAATGTCATTTTTATTTCACTTTATATATCCAACAAATATCATCTTGTTATAGCCCTTTTTAACCCTCACAGTTTAAATTAATTAAAAGAAATTTTAATTACTTACCTGTGTTAGAGAGGCTTTACCCGCCTAAACCCGGATAAACCCTTTCACTCCCGGGGGCCCATCTATGGTAATTTAAACCAACAACCCCATACTGTGTATATAACTTATAATAAGATTGTCATGTTGTATATAGAAACACATCTATAAATAATTATGCGCATGATTAATCTGTGTCATTGCATCACCCTATGTAATGTAATTTGTACAAAGTGGATAAAAAAATAAAATCTGTAATAGATTTAAGAGTTGAGCTAAAGCAGAGGTCGAACATATAGTATTGCCAAAACAACAAAGTCTAAAGAGGGAAGTCATAAATCAGGTCGATTTACAATTCCCACAAACAAGGCCACCCACACTGTCACATGTGGTGGAATGCAGAGACCCCTCTCACACCTGGACAGGTAAAGGCGCCCTTTCTCAAACGCCCCTGTCACATAAGGTCGCCCCGACTTTAACCTATAAATCATCACCTTACAGTCTCTTGACAGCTGAGTTCAGTTCAGTTGAGTTTAGTTCACCCTTAGTGCAAGCCGCGTCGGTCGTATGTTATGTCGATCTCATCCAACATGTAGTTAGGAAGAACTCGTCTATCTCCATCTTGCGCTTCTAGCTCAGCTTTTATCTGTTAACGGAACTTTCTTAGTGCAATTGTGTCTTCGTTTTTTTGTGTGGATATCCTCAGCTTTCCACTCTGCCTCGACCACGACTGCCTGTATTTTGTGAGAACTTTTAAAGGTCTTCCAAGGTGCAGAGAGGTACTGGAAAACTCTACATCCTGACTGTTCCTCTCGGTCAACACAGTACAACAAGAGCTACCAGGACTTCAACATTTATTTCAGTAGTCGACAGGATTCTACAAGAGTCAACAGGATCTCATCACAGATAAGTCGACAGCAACTCATCATCACATTTAAGTCGACAGGATACTACAAGTTGACAACAACCAAACATTAAACAATATATTTCATATATATATTGTGAAATATGTAAATATATTTTTAAACAAATGATGATATTTATTCCGGGGGATGGCGCAACTTTTTGTCACTCAGCGGCAATGTACCGGCAGTAAACTAGCCATCAGTTCCTCATCCCAAGGCCGATGGGTCAGACAAAAGCCATCGTCACCCAGACAGCTCTGCCATTGTTGGTTAGGTAGGAAGATGGTCACAATTAGAGATCACGTGCCCCGGGAATGTGCCCCGGAGGCACCTCAGCCCAGTAACGACGGTCGCGACCCCGCCGCTAGCTGACCTCCGACCTTGGCCTCACGTACCCGGGTCGTTACTGTCCCGTGGAAGTGCCGTTACACGATAAATGAACCGCTGATGCTCGCACGGATTCTTAGACCGATTTCCGTCTTTATTTCGATATAAATGTCTTCTAAGCAACTTTTTAAAAAACGGATTTTTTTTTCACGGGATCTTTCAATCGTAGGGAAAGATGTATAAAGCTCTTGGTCTATCTACTTACAAACACGGTCATCTTGTCAATGTAGCTGCCTTACAACACCCGGGAGTGGAGAACACACTCCATATTTAGGATAGAAACTACAACATAACTGATGCTATGGAAAACACGAGACGTGTTCGTTTCTTGATCTCTCGTTAAAAGGAACCGTTATATATTTAGTGTTGTTATATATTTCGTCTTCACTCACCTGTTGAAGGAGAGAGGCTCGAAAGCTGGTAATTAGACAGTAATTGTCCCATTGAGACACTTCCTTCCCTTGAGACGTCTCGACTATAATCCTAACTTCAAGGCGGATTATCGTCTAATCCAATTATCTTAATCTGCGAGGATTGAAGGATCTATGACGTTCCCTTAATTCTATCTATGTGATCTCTCTTATGTCTCTCTTTGTGAAATCATTAACATAGCCATGCTACATAGAACAACGTGGACATTTCTGATAAGCAAACAGTGAGAAAAAGAAAACTAACACCTACAGATTGTGCAACTAAAAGTTGTTGATGGCTTGCGCCATCCTTCGGAATAATTATCAACTAATCGTTGGTTTTTTTTCGAAATTATATTTCAGAATATTCACCAAAATACTCTTTCTTGAGAGCGCAAGCCATCAGCAACTTCTAATTACACAATCACAGGAGATGCTTTTTTTTTTTAAATATATTCACCTGATCCCTGTAACATTTCACCTTTGTAACATTGTCACATGTAGCGAGCATCTTTGGTAGAAACCACATTGCGAGAGTTTTGCGGTGCACACTCTGGAAAGTACAGTGTAATCTTCCAGAAAATAGCCATATTCAAAAGGAGAAGAAATTTATACGTAGAAAATAATCGTTCGGTATCTCTTGAAACAAAGAGAGCAGGTGTTGTTGAGCGAAGTGTGTCTTTTAAAATACATAAGTCTCAACAGCGTCTCCTGTCTTTATTGTATTTAATAAGAAAATATTTTTACGCGCGCAGTGTTTTATCAGAAATCGACAGTCCCGCAAACTGCTATATTTTACAAATCAAGCAATGTCTCCAACACCCGGACACAGACAGTCCCATGTTATACAAACCGTGTCCAGACTTGCTAGCCACCTTGGGAGTCCTCCCTGATCAAAGTTGAATATCACCACTTTGGCAGCTGACATTTCACCCGCAGACAACACCGAGTATGTATTCTCAAAACTCGCATTGTAAAATAAATATGAACTTCGTTTTAAAATTAAGAATATTGGTAAACACACAATATACGTAGAGCGTTCTGTTGAGAATGGGATTATCGCACGAATTGGTGCAGTAGGATTGCAGAACAGATGTTCCTTCCTCGACAATTGAGGAATTTCATCCCTAGACGCGCGGGTAATACGGCGTCAGGATGGTACATAACACGCCGTCGGTGTATAAGAAATGATCTTTTTATTTTTTTTTTAATAAAAAGCAACTTTTCTCTCCTACTGTCCTTACTGCGATGTAAACATGTTGGGAGTGCCTGGCTCATCAGTGATAAACCCTCCCAGCGGTTTCACCGGTTTATTTCACAAAACTACTCTAAACGGCTGTTCCTGCCTTTATAGTAAACACTTAGGGGAATTCTTGGGTCATTAAGCTTTGATGGGACGGTAGACATAGGTCTGTAGAAATGCTTACATATTGCCATAGCTTCCTTTGGAACACCAAGGATTCCTTTAAAGTTACGGAAGTAAAGCAGCCCAATAGAATATTGGAGCTGTATGGTAGATTAACGGTTTAAACCGCTGTGAGGGTTCGCTACTGATGAGCCAGGCCCTCCCAATATTATTCCCAATAAAGTGGGGAGTAATAGGAAGTCGCCTTATATTAGAAAAGAAAAAAAAATTGCGCTCTAAAATTATCATATCTGAAATCTACCTCTTTCACGCATTATTGTGTTCTACTCATAGATTTACTTTTAAGTCCTTAACAAACATTTTAATAGACTCCAATGGTGATTTGTTTTTCTGAAATTGACCCCACACACACATATATATATGGTTCATAAAAAAGTTTCAAATCTAACCAACTTTTTGCGCCATTTTTGCAGCAAACTCGGGTTTAAGAGGAAATATATTTCAATTTACTCTACTCCAATCAAAATATTGCTTGAAAAAAACTCTCGAAAAGATTGGGTTTAATAAATATATATAGAGAGGAAATGTTTCATTAAGCTTTGTGAGTTTTTTTCCAAACCGCAGGAAGCGCACGATGGGTTTCACAAATGGAAGTTGTGGGAACACAATGTGGAGGTCACAAAAACTTTAATCATACCTTTGGCTGGCTGGGACATACTTCCTTCAGGACGTTATCCATCGTACTGCTCCCTCTCCTCCAGGGGCGATATGGTACCACATTGGTCATTTACATAAACTTAGGGAGTGGAAGATGGGATAGATTATTCAAAGGTAAATGCAGATTTATTTTTCTTTTTTACCTCCTTTTATCTATATAAATACCTTCAAAGTTATAAACTATTTAGGCGTATGTTTTTTTTTTTTTTTTAAATATAAACAACTAGCCGAATGACCCGGGCAACGCCCGTGTTTTACCCGATTGAATGTTTTTATTCAAATACTATTTGTTACAATTATAAATTGGCGCCTTAAATAAATGCATATATTAGTTAATAACTATAGTCTATGTGCTTTATCTGTCTATGTACTGTTGGCTTCCGTAGGCGTCTCTTACTGGGAAAATGAAAGAGAGGATTCCATTTGGTTATTAACTAATATATGCATTTATTTAGGGAGCGACCCGCTCCAACACAATAGTTACAAAAACCAAAAAGCGAGTAGGGGGGGGGGGGGGGGGGGGGGGGGGGGCAAAGTCAAAAACAAAGTGTATCACGTAGTGGTGGCGTGATCGTAGCCAACCAATAGAAGAGCGCCATTCCCAAAAAAAAAAAATAAGCAAACGGTGACAGAGATGAAGAACGCACGCATGACGCTCGTAACTGTATATAGAATTCCCTACACTGTGTCTCTTACTGTGATGATAGAATATTGGGAGGGCCTGGCTCATCATTAATGAATTCTCCCAGCGTATTAAGAAGGTTCACAGCTGATGAGCCAGGTACACCCGATATTTTATAATTACAGTAAGACAATGTGTGGAATTGTGTTTTTAAATCGCTTGAATAGTTTGTAATTTTGAATTCTGATAGCGCTCTCAATTATCCTGTAATTACCAATAAAGGTCAAATGTGTTTGTTCCGTTTTCACAATACTTGACCTATCCGAATTAAACATGTCTGGAAGTTGTCATAGTTTTGACCTCACAAATCAGTCTTTGTGTATCCATGAGGGTAGAATAGAATTCAGAGACAAACCGTGCAATGTTTACGGACAGACGTGACTGTCGAGGTCGCACCCAATTAACATACTCGGCCGCCGCGTGTCCCGGCACAGAGTGTTAATTATTACCAGATTCCCGCGAGTGGACGGATTCCTCTTCCTCGTGTAGAAAGCAGTTTGACTTTTTCACTCACAAGGTGTCTCGGCCCTGTTTGCACACACTGCTGGGGTTGGGCTTGTGCAAGAATCGGTGGCCATTGAAGCAGGAATCAATGCGGGATAAAACTGATAGTTGGGGAATTGGAAACTTACCAAATCCAATGGGAAGTCCGTGGTGTTCTCCTCCTTCACACACAGTTCTCCGCCAACACCGGAGTCATTCCTCCCAGACACTGCCAGCTAGAAACATCGCGCCATCTACATTCTATAAATGAAAACTATTAAAACACCCTTTTCTTTTCAGATAAAACACACCTCCTACTGTACTTGCAGCAATGATAAAAATTAATAGGAAGGCCTGGATCATCAGTGGTGAACCCTCCCAGCGGTTTGGCCAATTTACTCTACCATACCGTTCTATTATTGTATTGGGCTGTTTGCTCTCATACCGATACTGAACATAAACAATATCTAAGCTTATTTTCAGTATAGGTATAAAAGCAAGGCAGACCAATACAATAGTAGAACAGTATGGTAGATTGAACTAGCGAAACCGCTGGAAGGATGATTCACCACTGATGAGCCAGTAGATAATTGTTTTATATTTAAAAGAAACATACACGTCAAAATATATTTAAATTCCAATAACTTTAAAGGTATGTTAAGGGTGTGCGAGCGAGTGAATTTTACAGTTTATAAAACAGCTTCCCCGAACATCAACGTATAAAACATGATCACTCACTAACAAGGGATGCAGCGCCGTTCGAGATGTGAGAGCTCTGGCAAGTAGAGGCCGAATGTTTGTTAAGTCATCATCTCCTAGAAAGTTCTGTCATAAATATTTAAATTGACCGGAGGACCATTTAATGGAATAGCTCTCCCAGGTAATATCGGCTTTAGACAGTTCGTCTGCGATAATCAATCCCACCCAGGTGTGCCAGATAGAATGGCTGGCATTTCCTATTTACGACCAAGAACTCACAAGTCCTTCACCGCCTCGGATTTGTACGTTCTGCAAAGAGATCAATGCTCTGTTTTAATACATTTATTGAAAGAAGATGTGCTAATTTTTCCCTATATCATTTATAGCTGATACCATTTACACACATTGTCATCTCCCCCCATTGATTTACCCCCAGAACTTGGAGGATACATTCCACCACTTTGCATATAAGAGGAGATAGACTGGTGCAAAATTCGAACATACTGAAGTAGAGGGTAATAGAACATAATTGTCTACGGCTGGAATATCTTCCATGGAATAAATATCTGCTTGGACCTCCAATTGGCTGGTAGATATATAAAACAAAGATGTCTTAGGACGGCGATATGTGGCTGCAGGATATCTGTAATCTTTGGTACTGTAAGACAGTGGAGTCGAGAGTTGGTCTTCACATTGACAATGAGGGCATATTGGGTCTAACTTCGATACTATTGGGTAGTGTTCCTGGATGTGGCCACAGTTGTTTAGGAGGATTGGTAGCAACAGTACTGGCACCAAATCTCTCCTTATATCTCTGTCTTCAGTGTTCCCCTTTTTCTGGGGCTGTTTTCTTCTTTGTAGCTAACAAAAGGCATTTATTCTCAATTCCAGTTGAATAGAGGTTTCCCAAAAAGTCGTAAAATAACTAAAGACATCGCCTGCCACAATCTATTTTCGAATAACTCCGGATATCCAAAAAAGAAGGAGAATTGAGAGAGATTAAGATTGAAACTGATTTATTACAATGTTCATATAAGATTATATAGGATTAATAGGAGAGAAAAAAAGTAAAATTAAATATTATTTTCATCAGAGGAATCCCACTGAGGGTCTATGTCTGGTATGATGTCACGTCCTGGACAGATCTCCCCGGCTGTTGCCATGTCGAGGAACAGACCTCTGCTCAGAGAAATAGAGATTTAAAAATATTTTATTGACATCATATACATGGTGGTGTTATAAAATAATCATAAAAGAGGGATATATGAAAAATATAAAATAAAAGAGTAAAAGAGAGGGAGAGGTAAGTAAAATTTAGCGCTCAAATATATATTTAGGAAAAAGTGTTATATAACACCTATTAACTGGCTCTCTCCTATTATTTTTCAAATCTAGTTTAAAACAAATAATATATAATTCAATAAAATATCATGTTGATTTCAAAGATGTTTTGTTGAGATTTATGAGAAGTTTTAATTAAATTCAAAAGACGCGCTCTTCATTCAAGTTGTGAATAGTTTTACTAAAGTTATGAAAGTTTTCTTGAGTTATAAAAATAGCTTCAACATAAAATTCTATAGATATAGGGGCGCCATCTGTATTACAAATTGGAAACTATTTAATTCGCAAAATGTTTTTTTTTTTCAAATAACGATTCCCTTTACTGCCCCTACTAGAGTAATAAAGCAGTCTTCCACATTTGTATTTCTTTTTGCCAAAAATAATTACTGAAAAAGGCAAGTGTCTATTAACTATATTAGCGACCGGGACATATCACCCTTGATGAGGGATTTAGAACGCACACAGAGAGATTCAATTTCTAAAAAAAAACCTTTTAAATCCAACAAAAGATCAAAAAGCTCTAAAGAGGAGAAAAAATGGAATTCGCACCAGTAAAGGTAAAAAAAAAAAATCACAAAATATTCACTGAAACCTTTCTATTCAAGGATGAAAATCGGCAACGCTGCGATCATAGAAAAATCCCCTTGAGAGCGTTATTTAAAAAAATCTTCCCGGCATTCCGGAAACCATTAGTTCATCTCGTTAGACCGGAGTATTTTCCACATTTAGTTGGCAACGCTGGGTGGCGCAGACGATACTTTGTTGCTACCTCCAAGTATTTCTTCGCACTATCATTATTTGAGTCTATACCCATGTACGTTGTGGTTTATATTCATTCTGGACTAACCGTTTGTATTTATTCATGGAATGAGTTGAGCACTAAATAAATAGTTGGAGTTGTTCTTTTTTTTTGCTTATCCCTAGTACACGTGGTACAGGCCATGATAATCATGGTAGGGTAGTTAGCGACTGCTTTTTACTGTAAGTACACCACATATCTACACATGTGAAAGCAGTTCGACTTCGCACTTACAAATGTGCCAGAGCCCCGTTTGGTTACTTGAACTCGCTGGTGGGGTTGGACTTTTGCAAGAATCGGGGGCCATTGGAGCATTTTTTTTTTAAACAGAAAAAAGTGTTCCAATGCGGGAATCGAACCCGGGTCGTGGTGGTCGAAAACCAAACGGTTTAACCAGCCTTCCACCGACCCCCTGGAGTTGTTCTACGACTTCTAGAAGTGTTATTGTAATTTAAAATATATAAAATTAAATACAAAGTTAATTTTCTTCAAGCCATCGGATTATACAAAAGCCTTCCGGCACTGCTCGAACAATGGGCCGAAAGGCTGAAACGCGTACGTGGTTGGCTTTTCTTGAGATTTACCAAAAATAATACTCTAGTCAATGATTAAAAACCAACGCTTATTTTATATTTATTTCGATAGATGGCGAAGACATCAGCAATCTTCAGTTGCACGATCAAAATATTTTTTTTTTCTTAATTTAGCGCATACAGAATCAGATATGTTGACACTTCACCAGTTTTGGTAAATTAAGACAAAATCCAACAACCTTTTTACCATGATTTGCTTCAAAATGGCTCCCTATCTTTGCAAAAGTCCAGCCCCACCAGTGAGTGCAAGTAACCAAACGGGGCTCTGGCACACTTACAAGTTCAAAAATAGAACTGTTTCCCACATATGTAGACATGTGGTGTACTTGCAGTAAAAGCAACGCTAATTACTACCCACCATGATAATTATGGCCTGTACCACGTGTATATACTAGGGATGGTAAAATAGATCCCCCCGAGTGGCTATCGGTGGGACTGACTGACTAAGGAATGAAGGGAGGGAGGGAAGTGTATCGACCGCTGTTTGCCCAGTCTCTCACGTCTTGTGAGGAATGGAAGTAAGTGATTTAGTTACTGGACATCTGTCACACTATCGCGGCGGAGGTCTCTCCAAGATGTCGAAACATTTTGTTTACTCACCCCAAGTTTACGTGGTACCGACAGCCATGATGTGGGTAGTTGACGATGGTTTTGACTGTACCACGAGCGCCCAATGGTCGTGGCTGTCGAGAAATTTACACCACCAACATAATACAGTAGACTTCTATGGCTAGATGGGGTCTCTCATGGAAGTGGTCTCTTATCAGAGTATTTGTCACGTCAGACCAAGTAATACGGAGTCTTTCAACCCAGTGTCTCTCGTGAGAAACCACCTCCGTATAATATCGGGTTTAACCACGTGTTTAGGCTCTACTGGGAGACTTGAGTGTAACAGAGTGGGTAATGTTGAAGTCGCGGTGTTTGGGGCAGTATAGAGAAACAACAGCATATAACATTGTGTGGAACAAAGGTTCGGTTAAAGCCACGGGACATGTGGAAGAAATAAGGAAGTAGGGACAGTGAATGCGGGACTCTGACATTTTTAAGGGCAAAAGTTGAACTGCTGTCCGCATGTGCAGACATGTGGTGCACTTACAGTAAAAACCAGTCGCCACTACGAGCCATGGTTATCATGGCCACGTATACTTAAGTACATAAGTACTAGAATATTAAATCGAAGATTAGACGACAGAATAAAAAAACACCCAACGGTAAAAACAAAACTTAAATACTTAAATCTAAAGTACCTTTTTAAAAAAATTAAATCTAGCCTCGTGTGAAACTGCTCCCTAAAGCTTCGCCCCATCAAACTGAGAATGGCACAGTTTACATATTCAGTTTGGAGTAAAAACATCCCCCGGCTTTATCGCGGCATAACTCATCGATTCAGTTTTTCTACGTCCATTTATCTCATATGTAAATAAGATCGCCCAAGGTTTGATGGCTTCTTCGGGAGCTTTTGTTCCACTCATTAATAGACTGCCATTTTGTTTGATTTACTCCGATATATATGTGTGTTGTGGGGGGGGGGGGGATGGGGTTTAAATAGTGTTTTTGGTGGGGCTAGCAGTTATTACTGGAAATACCCTCATGGACAAAACTTATGGAAGTGCAAAGTTAGGAAGCGCCATTCGCCTGGTGTTTTTTTTTTTTTTTTATTTAGGAAACAGAGACAATTTTGTTCACACTGGTTACCTTGTGCGTCTTCCATAAAAGTCACTGTAATATCTTTCAGAGTTATTGTCTCGATATACATGGGAAAATGTATACTTCCTCAAGTTTTGTCCATGAGTGTATGTCCCGTGAAAGCGCGCAAAATAAACTTTGACAAATAACGAACCGCTATTAAGTCAGGGTAGAGTTTCTTGAACCATTTGTACAAATTTCAGAACGGAGTCGTTTTTCTTTAATAGAATTATCACACATTTTTAAATTACTTTATTTCTACTACCCGCTGTCGTCCTTCACAAAGGGGAAAAAACTATTTCCGAATCAGATAATTTGTAAATATCAGTTCACTCGTATAAACAGCCTTGTCAAAATAAGCTTTCTTGAGCGGTGGCGAAAGGTTCGAATAAAGTATTTCATAAATGTTTGAAGTAACTAACAATTAAAGATGGATTAAACTCGCAAAATGTCCTTCCGTTCCTCTACAGGTATTTCTGTAGAAAAGAAGCTGACTAGAGCCAATAGCCCGAAATGCGTAAGTTATTAGCTGAATTTTATTGACCATTTAAGAGAGGTAATTTTCTGGAATTAAAAGAAATGTTGTTTTATTTGTGATAGTGGCAGTGGGCGAACTACAATCGGCACTAGATGAAGAAATTTAGCGTTTTTCTCTTCGTTTGTAATGTTGACAATTTACAAATATCAAAGTGGGGATCTGGAGCAGTAAATTATCACAACATCGTGAGGTGAAGAGATTCTTGTAGGGTTTGTGTTTGGCCGAGCTTTCGGGTATTTCTGTCACCCTTCTCTCTACAGGAGTCAAAATGATGAGAGAATAATTTGTTTTATATTTACATGATCTGCATTAATTTACATATATTAAATATATATTTTGTTAGTGAAATGTAATTTGAGGGATCATAAGACGAATTTCAAAATTCGGAGTTTGTCAAGAGTTCGCAAATATTCATTTGTTGGAATCGGACCTTGTCTTTCAAACCTGGCATTGCTGGTGTACATCTCCCGATGGTGGAATGAGAGACCATCTGTCGAAATACATATAAACTATTCTTTGATTTTTTAATTATTTTTGAATAATCAAGAAAGGGTATTTTGGAGGACAAATTAAGAATCAAGGATTGCTAATATTTTTCCGACAGATGGCGCAAGCCATCCGTAACTTTCAACTGCACGAGTATTTCTGAATGTATCGCCTGATCCATTACAAATTCAATTTCGTTCTATTTTTCCCAAATGGTGTACAGGTTGTTGGGCTCCGTTCGTACTTGCCAAAGCTGCTGGTGTTGTGACCACTGTCTAAAATGGAGCGTTCTGAACAGGGATGTGTGAGGGCAACGAAATGTATAATGATTTGGGGCAGGTTTAAAAGGGGAGAGGTGCTCTTCACTCTCGCGTAAGACTATATCTACTTCCATCAAATATCTAGAGAGAGATTGGGTAGGTTCAAATATTGAAATCAAGATGAGGCATTTTGAACAACCTAACGACGCTAAACGCTACAAAACAAACACTAAACAGGGAATAATAACTCTGTAACCCAAATAATAAACCACTCTACCTTCAAGTAATAAATATTACACCTAAGCAATGGGCACTACATCCAAAATGTTTGGTTTCAAATAAAGAATACAAGAGGATATAGTTAAGAAGTAAGAATACTTGTATATCTTCACTACCGAGACTACCCTGGAGTTAAGTGAGAGAGAAGACACAACAATTGCTCCAGTTTATTCCCAGGAAATGACGGCGGCTGGAGATAAATTTTATGGCCGAGTGAACTCACAATTTCCGCCCTTGCTGCAGGATTCCTTGTGGCGGCCTGCCTTGTGGCACTGTCCTTACTGGCGCAGGCTTATGGACCTTCGAGGTCTGGGTAGCCATTACTGCTCCAAGGATGTCCCTTACTGGTACTGCCTGGCATGTACTGCCGCTGCACTGTCCATTAACGACTGGTACTGCACTGGCATCTACTGCCTCTGCACTGTTCATTAACGACTGGTACTGCACTGGCATATGTTACCGCTGCACTGGCTGACATTTAGACTTAAAAGTGTGGGCTATTGGGAAATGGTTAGGATGCCCTTTAGTATCATCAATGCTCTTGAATACTGCGAGAAGACAAATTGTCAGTTTCTCTTCACGCCTATAACGTAACAGGTTTTCACTGTTT